>JALPQI010003022.1:0-83931 GCA_025490895.1 Thaumatotibia leucotreta
TTCACTTGCCTCTATACATAAACCACGCAAAATGTAAAATAGTGCTGTAAAATATAAGTAGGTACAATTTATTTCACAAAAATCGAAACAAACCGAAATATTTCCAACGTTTTTAATGAAAACTGAATTTTATCGCTTTAAGAATAGAAACGGAAATGTTCCAAACACAAATCTTTTCGTTTGAAAAATTGTACAACGAATTACTTTCCACGACAGATGAAAAGAAACTTTATACAACGATTTTAAGGCTGTTTTTCGCGTGGACGGTGGGGTTGTACGGGGCAGTTTATCACTCTATAAAATGGCCGCTAACTTTTTTATTCTTATTTTTAATTAAACAAAACGCTGCCAACGTAACGAGCAAAGGCTGAAAAACGGTCCGATTTTGCGTCTTAAAAAAACTGTTTTGGAACGTTATTTGTAGGTAAATTTATTTTGTTATTATGTCGGCAGAATAGTGTAAGTGCAATTTTGAGTTTTTAAATTAGAAACTGCTAATAACGTGGATGAATATTCTTAATTATTGCTCAACATAATACACGAAGAAATGTAGGTATATACAAATCAATCAATCAATTAATTAAAATTTATATGAAAGCATGTTGAAGGATTTAAGTTGGTGATAAGAAAAAAATTGTGTTTTGATAGTGCGTGATTATGAAATAATGTAAATTTATAGGTTTTTTATAAAAAAAATTGTTGTGTACTAACAAACAGTATGCTTACAGGTACTATTAAACGAATCACGGCTTTTTTTTTTATTTTACTCTGTAATGTACAGTTGAAGGCAAAATAATAAAAAACTGGGTCATTTTTGCAGTTTCATTTTGAGTAATAAGAACGTTGTAACATATAAGAAGATTCTTCCAATACATATTTTTGCATTTGACAGTACAGAATGCGTTTTTAAATAAATTATTCACGTGCTTTACCATCTCGGCAGATCTCAAAAAGGAGAGTAATGTTTCACCGAATATTTACAGCACAATAAACACGACAGACATTAGTCTCGCAAACGGCTGAACTTACCCCGTTAACATTCCACCCTAACGACCAGCCCTTAACCATGTGACAATTACGAAATGTTTTAATTGTCTAAACTAATTTAGGGATGGCAATAAAAAAAAATGATATCAGCTTTCACAGCGTTCGGGGAATATTATTTGACCGAATCTTATTTTACTTACGAGCGACCTTTTGTTTTGCATCATTAACAATAGAAAAGTGCTACACTGCTGATTTTCTAGTAAGTGTTAACGCAAAACAAAAGGTTGTAAGTAAGATAACAGTTGGTCAAATAATATTTCCCGAACTATACCACCGACTATTCTTTAATCATTTCATTTTATAACAGTTGGTCAAATAATATTTCCCGAACTATACCACCGACTATTCTTTAGTCATTTCATTTTATAGGATCTCATCATTAGCCTATCTCAGTCCACTGCTGGACGTAAGCGTCTCCCGTCAACTCTATCCTCCTCCTGCCCATCATACAAAGTTTGAGCTATTGAAATTTAAACCTAATGAGTTTGAAAATATAGTCTCTTTTCTTTTGTTCTACATTTTACATAAAGATAAATAATATTGAGTGTAACCTCAACCTAAACGAGCTATACATTAAATATTTGCCAAAAATCGAATATGTCCTTTATAAATCACATTGGGCAGGACAAGGATATGTATAGACGCATTAGGAGGTAAATGCCCATAATCGCCTCGCTGGGCAAACGGATTAGCGATCGCAGTAATGTGATCAATTTTCTATCAAACAATGGTCAGTGACACTTCATTCAGTCCTTTAGTCTGCTCTATGACACCCGCGGGAAGAGTTGGGACGGTGACAAATGTATTCTTACTGCCGTCACCACACGGCCAAAATGGGGTGGTAATTAAATTCTTTTTTCCTATTAATGATGATACGAGCATTTACCGCTGACGATTCCTTAGTCATTTTATCTCGTGGATCTAAAATAAGTAAATAAGCTCAATCGTTAATATATTACGTGTCGACACTATCCACAATTTACTTGGTAGGTAGGTACTTATAAACGGGAGTACCTGATGAATACTATTTTTTTTTCATACTGTCAAACAGCAACCTGTCGAATTCAACAAAAAAATATAGAGCTTAAATTTAATATGGTTCCATAACGCACTTAATTAGTAGTATTATATTTAAAAAATCATGATTGAGTCATTAAATATTAACATATTAAAAATAACGAAGCATACATGTTTCGCAATCTCATTCTCATTTCTACATTTAGCCAGATTTTAACTAAAGAATCTCTTACATTATTTGAATGCGAACTTGTTAGCAATAAAGTTTAATCACCTAATCGTTTTAATTCGCCAAAACCTGATTTGGGCGACCCCACATTAAGAATACAGCTCCCGAAGAAAAAAGACTTACGTAAGTAAGAATTCGTTAAGATATCCGCCATTTTGGAAGTATAGTACCCTTACTATGAGGCGTGAGGTAACTGTGTCGACTGTAACTCACTTTATATACTTCTCGCTCGCACTAATACGCGAATACGAGTAAGGACAGAGGGTTATCGCGAACTTCGGAAATCGTAATTCAAGCATCTTTCTCTGTCACTCAGCAAAGGGGTCATCGGTGAGAGGGAGATGGTGAGATTAAGTTCGTGGCTAAGCCAATATTGACGTTTTTTAAAGCCAGTAGGAAACCGTATAATTTTCGTACATCTGTCTCTGTTAGTCCAACTAATGTGTGATCGGTGAAAAAGAGGCCTCAAAATTTACGAAAAAATAAAGAAAATTACCAAAAAAATTATGTTCCCCTTCAGGACTTAAAAATTAACTTGGATTCAAGCCTCAAAGCCATCTTTTAGTACAAAAAAATCTGAGTAAGAAAAAAATATAAAAAAAACAGTGTTACAGGCTGATTGTTTATGATACCTGTGCCCTATAAAGGGTTAAAACAGTAAACCGCGAAAAACGAAATTCGTATAAATTTCGAAGATTTGTCTCTCTCACTCTTTTACGCCTTCGTTTTGAGTGACTGAGAAAAATCCTCGAAATTTACGAATTTCGATTTTCGCGGTAGTAGGCCAGGTGTGATGCCTAGGGTATGGTAAATTCTGAGCATCTGTCTCTATCGGTGTGGTTGGAGTAATAAAGACAGATGCCCGAAATTTACGATTTAAAATAAACTGCAGTTGAGTTAGGTTCATGGTAAGGACATGGAACGCTAAATAAAAACATATTTAACTTGAAAATGGCACCATAATTGTTGTTTTCACACAAAACGATCGTTTATTCGCGTGTCCACGCATAAGTTTTAATGTGTTTAAATCCTTTGGAAGTTTTCGGTGTTAATTAACAGTTGGTTCGTTTTTATTATAAAAATATATTTTCTTATAAAACTCTCATCTATTTCCCCTCATCACTCTTAAGAACTTTATTTAATAGGTATTAATATCTTTATAAAACAACGCTTTAACCCTTCGTCTGGCAAGCTCCTGCTGCAGGAATGCCAACCCGCTTTGTTTTTGTTATTTTATAAAAAAATACATTCACAACTTGCCAGGGCGACAGACCGTGTGGTGACAGCAGTAAGAATACATTTATCAGCACCCCAACTCCTCCTGCCGGTGTCGTAAGAGTCGACTAAGGGATTGAAGTTTCACTGACCATTTTTGATAACGATTGATGATGGGCAGCAGCATCATCATAGTGGACACATTACTGCGATCGCCAATCCGCTTGCCCAGCGTGGCGATTGTGGGCATTTACCTCCTAATGCGTTTATACGCATAGTTAATAGGAGAGGCCTACGCACGTCCAGCAGTGGACTATCAGCTGATGATGATGTATCAATTATTTATTAATAGAAATTTTATTATGGGCGTCATCATAGTGGACACGCTACTGCGATAGCAACCCGCTTACTCCACGGCAATTATGGGTATTAGATGTTGGAGTGTGTGTATAGCCCTTAAGTAACTAAGTATCTGTTGTCTATGCGGCAACTCTATGTTGTCTACTCTCCCCTTTTTTTTCCAAAAATGGCTCTCGAGACGACCGGACACAATGTAAGATATTAATATTAAAATACAAATAATGTCCTAATTATAAGTGTGGACCATTAAATAATTTTGACCTAACACTACGAAGTTTATATACCAACGAAGGCCCAAGCATTCCATCCCAATGGCAATATACTGAGAATCAGAAATTTGCGTGACAATCCGTCACATTAGGTACCCCTTATTGCGTCTGTCCCAAAGGACATAGGAGAGGCCTATGTCCACGTCCAGTGGTGGACTGAAATAGGCTGATTATGATACCTTATTTATTTTTAACAAGATACACGCTATAAAAAAAGAAAAACTCATCATCTGTCCACATCATCGGATATCGTGTCAATTTAGTAAAAGATAAATTTAAATATAATGAGACTTGTGCGGTTTTGCGGTTTGGCCGCGTTCCTTAATACCATGTGATGGTCGTTTTCCTTTTTTTTGTACATTTCAAGTGAATGTACTTATTAAAAAGAACGAGCGATATTAATAATTTTAGAGCTAAAGGTATTAATTATACAGAGTATTTTTTTTTCGGACAAATTTTAGAGGTTTAATTCTGGGGTCATATTGATGAGCTTTTACTACGGGATAGACATCCAATCCAAAAAAAATCTGATGTTCCGTACATTTCCGCCTACTATATAATATCTCAGGGTTTGTATATGTATATACTCGTATAACTTTATTGCACATAAACAAGTATATATAGAGTAAAAAAACCCTTGTTAATAAATGAAAGGATACACAATACAAAAAGTTTGTATGAAACATCTGATTCTTTTTATAGAATCTATAATAATAATTTTAAAAAATCACGAAAAATAAATAGTTTTTACGTTTTTAATCAGAATTTTCCAGTTTCTCACCTTGTAGTATAGTTAAAAAACAGAAAAACAAGCAAATACATACCATACCAACTCGTAGTAAGAATTCTATGTTATTCACACCTAAACACCCCTAGAAGTAGAAATGCCACCCCAACACATTTACCTACCAAATTATACCCCCCACAACTACCCTTACAAAATCAGAAAAAATCAATTCCTAACAAATGGTTACCCTACGACATAACACCATCCCAATACAAAGAAATATGAACCGTATAACTAGGAGTTTTGGATTCAATTCAGCTACGAACAAAGTTGAAGTGAGCTTGGTATGCAACAAAGTTAGCTCTAGCTTGTCTTAAGAAGAATATGGACCTTATATGTAAGTTCATAAGGCGGTTAGAAGTGAATGTTGCAAGTTGGTGAAGTGGAGGCGTAAGGATGTGTATTGAATATCTAATATAGTGACTTGGATGTTCGAGAAATATTTGACAGCATTTGGATGTGGCATTTTCACTTTAAATTGGCTTTATTGGAAAGTACATGAACTTTATTGCGACTTCGAAGGGTGCTAAATAACCCCCTTATTCATAAACGTTTGTTAACTTAACAAGCTGCTAATAATTGTTTGTCCCTTTTGCTGTTATGGACACACTGTTAAGACCGAAAGGGACAAACAATTATTAGTGGCTTGTTAAGTTAGCAAACGTTTATGAATAAGAGGGTAAGTATTAATGAACGAATTATTTTTAACTATTCTGTTTATCACAGCGTAATTTATAGAAACAAATTAGGTAGATACCCTCAGCCTTTTCGACTCTACTTAGAGTACTTAGTGGTAATAAAAGTGGTACCTAACCTAGTAGATGTAAAATCAGCCAAAATTTGGCCCCTAAGATTATCCCAAAGTCAATAAGTATGCTACAGATAAACCTGTTTATTCATAAACGGTCATAATATTCCGATATATACAGCGTAATTATTTTAACTAGTCACCAGCCAAATACATTTCTTCCATAATTTTGACCTACTGAATTCTCGAAATTTGTTGATTTTTTCGTGATTCGTTTATGAATGATAATTGGCGTTCTACAATTATGCCGATGACTGAAAACTTAAGCCGATGACAAAAAAATTCACCTTATATGATATACATACATAGATCAAGCGTCAACATACCGCATCCAATCTTCCTACATGCAAACGCCAAAACAATCACTTTGTAGCCGAAATTGCCTTAACATGGGAACACTGCTTCCAATTCCAAAACGTCCCTCCATTCCAAAACTTTACCCTGATTTTGTATGGAGTTACGACATTTTCGAAATAACATATCGTTTAACTAACTCAACCTCGGATCTCCTGCAATCTTCATGGAATTGTCACCTTTATTTCACTCTAAATAGGGGTGTTCCAGTGAATAGGTATTGCAGATATAAGGTTGTGTACAATACAAAGACACTTGCAATATTAGAAGCATTCATTTAAAAGACTGATGTATTCTCAAACAAATGAACAACTTTGAGAACATTTTTTTTTTCGATTGTATTTTGCTATTGATAAGTCTATATTTTTATGGTGTGAGTTACGTTTAGCACAGTACCGCGGAAAAGTTTCATAAATTACGAATCTTCTAAAGAGAATGTCACGGCAATTTAAATTTTTACAAGCAATCTAATCATTTCATGCCAAATACCGTTGTATATACATGCCATTTAGGGTATATTTTATACCTTATTTGCTCAATAGTGAAATACAATATTATTCATAACACTCTTTTATAAGTTCTCATGGATGATCTCAATGAGAACTTATTCTTAAATTCTCATGAAAATTCTTGGAAATTTCCGAGTATATTCCCGAATTTTTTAGAATAATCTGCAACTTGTAAGTACATTGCTAGTTACGTTACATTGCAAACAAGCATAATTATATGAGACTTAAAATATCGAGTGCCCTTAAACACACCGTAAATAAATACTCCTCATAAGAAAACAATAAACTCTACATTTCCCGTTTAACAGCAGCCATTAGAGCAACATCTTTTAATTACAAATAATAAAAATAAAAATACGATGAAATAAATAGAAATGTATCAAAACTACTTCATTGTTATAAAATTGAAGTACCTAATTAAAGAAAAATCAGACAGACGGACGGATAGAAAGGTCTTGGTAACGAGGTCCTAATACGAAACCCTAAACCAGTAAGGGCTTTCCAACTAGTCAATAATGAGAAGTGTATTTTCAAAAGGGCTTATTTCCACTTTGTCAATATAGATTATTTATCTTATGAAAACATAGAAGTAATACCCCTTATCGGCAAAATGGAAATACTTAATGCCGTTTTGAAAAGACACTCCACAAATAGTATAGTTCGAGAAATATAATTTGACAGACTGTTATCTTACTTACGACCTTACGACTGATTGTCTAGTAGTAGTAGTAGTAGCAGTCGAGCACTTATCTATTGTTAATGGCGCAAAACAAAAGGTCGTAAGTGAGATAAGAGTCGTTCAAATAATATTTCCCAAACTATACACTTTCCCCAACCTAATAAGGAATGGGGTTTAAACAAGGCCTCTATTCTAGGAGCTCTAAAACCGGTAAAGAGTTAAATTAATCTCGCATTGCCCAATAATCACGTGTAAATATCCAGCATTACTGCACTTGTTCGCTGAGGCCACCTAAACCGAAATCAAGTCATTACGACATGCCGGGCAGCAAAAAATTTGAGGCTTGGTGGGCTTCTTAGTAATCTTAGTATAGGGGTGGGATGGTATCGAGACTGGCAACTTTCACTTGTCGTTTTACCTTTTAATTGCCTTTGAAGTATTCATTAACTAATAAAAAGGTATAAGTATGATTTTATTTTGAGAACTAATAAAATTATAAACAATATTGTACAGAATCGTAAACTAGATCCTAAAATAAACTTACAAGAATAAAATACTACTAAATTATAAATAACTGCCAAAAATCACTGTCAATCAGTAGCGTGCCTTGGAGGCTGGCAGCATGTTCAATGAGATAGATATTAATTTATGCAGTTAAAAATTAGATTCCATAGAAGTATGTTTGAAATAAGAATCTTATTGACATGTGTTAGAATTAATTGTTGACGTGTGTGAATTAATAAAAAATAAAAAAAAATAGTGCAACCATTACCGACATTATGAATAAATATTGTTATGGCTATTGATCGCTAGGGCTTCCGTCTCTTAGGACAACAACATTTAGGCTAAATGACATGAGGTGAAACGTTATTAGGGATTTCGAAGAATATGTTAAATAATATTAGGGTTTTTAACAGTTATGGTAAAAAATGATTTGGGCAAGTGAGTTTTAGGGCAATCATTAGGTACATTATGGAAAATGAGTGTTATTGCAACTGATCGATAGGGCTAATGCCCATTAGTGCAAAACAGTTCGGGTAAGTGATTTTAGGACAAACGATGTTAGGGATATCGAGGGAGACCCATTGCACTATCCCCGACGATATTAGAAGTTACCTGTACATCCTGAATATAATGATGAATCCGTTTTATATTTCTATATATGTAGGTAGGTACCTATATGATAATGTTGGCTAACAAATTTGAATTCAATCTAATTAGAATAGAAATAAGGCCAATGATAATTCATTCGAAAAAAAACCTAATTTTATTAGATTTAGTATTCCAATTGGAACAAGCTGTTTGACTATCAATAATGGTGTAAATAATGTTAAGATTCATAGCAATTTGGCAAACAGTAATCTGATTACTATACTGTAATCATAAATATCATAATGTAATGTATAGTAATGGAATCTAGATTACAAAGTACACAGACTAATGTAATGTATAGTAATGGAATCTAGATTACAAAGTACACAGACTAATGTAATCAGAAGGAGTAAACGGACTGTTTGCTCAACTCTGATTCATAGTCTTACAGTCTATAAAAAAGTTTATAAGGAATTGAAACTGAGACCTATAATTAGCGATTAGTTAAACTAACACCCCATTAGGGTTAAGTGAAGCGTGTGTACACTTGACTTAGATGCGTCCTAACGTATTAGCGTTTTCAATGCTGTTTAAATTATGATAATGGGGTAAGTGTGTTCGTTTGAAATCGGGCCAGCAATGTTTATGCATACTTACATTCATTGCAACTTTTTTGTATATGCGAAGCTGATAGTACAAAACTGCCTAAAACCTCTTGCTAAAACAGTGGATTCACTGTGTCAAAGGCAGAAGACAAAGTGGACAAATGGACCAGGATGCTTAGCCAAGTTGCCAATCGCTAGCGCTTTGTAGCGTATCGTAGTTTTCCCTCTCTGTCACTCTTGCATATTAGTGCGACAAAGACAGCTAGCTGCCTTTCGTTTACGATTGACAACTAAGCGCTAGCGATTGGCAACTTGGCTAAGCACCCAGGTTTCATTCCATAGTTAACATAGCGCAGGAACAAAACAGTGACACTATCAGTTTTTATTTTCTTGTTTTCTATACCTATAGGTTTAATGACATCATTTTTGTTTACGTCCCTACATCCACGCATATCTTTTGTGTATAAAAATAGTTAATATTAGCCAAATATCAGCTATCAGAATCAATTATTTTGACTTGTCTTATAATCTACATTAGACGGAAGTATAGCACATTAAATAAACCCATCTAACGAGAAAAAAATACAACCAATAAATATGTTTTAACTCAAAATAGGTACTCATGTGATAATGTCATTATTCGATGAAAAATCTTAACAGCGTGATTCAGGATTTCACTAACCCGAACCACCGCCACCTAGCATCAAAATCGCGCACTAACGCTTTGCATGTCAACAGTAAATAAGATATAACAATAACTACCGTGACTTCTCGCCATTAAACTACGATGAATCATTACGTTACATTATTAAAAAGTTAATTACCGCCATTTACATCATGTTTATGCCAAGATTGCCTTTAATTACCAATTGATTGAGGCTTTAATTTCATAATTAATAATTACTGTTTAGATATCTATTGAAATGGGGAAATTTGTTTGTTTGTAGACAAACGATTGGCATTAAATAGGAAAAATCGGACTATAATTTAATACCTACTTATAATAAGCCGGGCATATTTTATTTTTAGAGTCTACGCTAGATGGCGCGGCCGCCTGCGCATGACGCCTTCTTTTGAGTGACAGAGAAAAATCCTCGAAACTTACGAATTTCGATTTTCGCGGTAGAAGGCCAGCTATAGCAGCACAGACCTAAACGAAGTCAGAGCAACGCTAGTCTTATGATATGACAATCATCACGTCACCTTGCCTAGTTTTTATAGACTTAATGACATAATTGTGCCTGAGAATCGCGTAGAAAATCGTCACCTACGTGAATTGACTAAACTAGCAGTCAACAAATAATACTATTTGTTTTATGGAACAAGTATGCTACGAAATGACCAAGAAAGAGGTACTAGATCGATTTTTGTAGGTCCCAAACTGTTTGTTGTTTGTTTTGTTCTCTATTTGGGCATTTCTCCGAGCGTTTCAACCGCTGTGACTTCGGTGGCAGCCTTATCACACGAATCCCGTGAGAGATGCAAGAACTTTTGGATATATTGGTAGACGTAGTTGACAACTACCAAGATATCCAAAAAAATTATGAGATACCCACGGAAACTGGGTAATTATGTTGCCACCGCAGACATGGCGGTTGAAAGGCTCGGATAAATGCCCATTTAAGAGCTTATTCACTATCGTTTTCCAATCAGGTAAAAGAGAATTTTTGTTTCACGTGATAGATTTTTTTTATTTTTCAAGGACGCGGGTCAATATTAGTCGACCTCCCATAGAAAATAAATAGTTATAGTAGTGACAGTTTTATAGTGAGTTTTACTTGTCAGCCGATTTGTTGTTAGTCATTGTCGGTTTATCGATCGTTATATCGAGCCCAGCCCTAATTCGTTTTAACCAATTGACGCGGTTGCGGGAAGTACATTAATTAGTGAACTCGTGTACACTCGGACACACAAGTCTTATCTTAACTATCAATACTACTTCGTCAGTAAATCTAAAAAAATATAAACCAATGGAGGTGGGTTTACACCAAATGAGCGAATGCTCATTCTATTCCCACTCTACGAAATTCGTTCGTTAAGGTGCGTTTAAACCATAATCACCAAATTAAAAATTTAAAAAACCGACTTCAACCGATTTCTCAAAGATCCCCGATCTGTTTCCATCATTGGTTTCCTCAAATCCTACTTTCTGAATGCAAATTCTTGTAAATGAATGAAAATTACCAAAAGCGCCATACATGTACCTATAACATTTGAAGAGATCCCTCGATTTCTCCAGGATACCATCATCAGACCCCAACTTGGTGCCAATGGGACCATCTCGGGGTAATACACATTCGATCACAAAAAGAAATTTTAGAATCGGTTCACTATTCTTGGAGATATCAGGTAACATACATACAACAAAAAAAAAAATTCAATCGAATTGAGAACCTCCTCCTTTTTTTGAAGTCGGTTAAAAATAAATAAACCTTACCTATATAAATTAGTTAAGCGAGTCGAGTGACCGCGCATATTATAATCTCGTTAAGAGATTTTGCAAAAAAAACATGTAATTAATTATAAGTCTTTTTTATTCAATAAATAGTTCTAAATTTTAATTTTTTTTTTCTATCCCCACTACGAAATTCGTTCGTTACGCAAAATGTAATTCGTCGAAATTCGTTGATTTCGTAGAGTGGGGGATAGAATGATCATTCACTCGTTTGGTGTAAACCCACCTTGATGTGACGGCAGTAAGAATACATTTGTCACCATTTCAACTCATGGTGTCGTAAGAGTCGACTAAAGGATTGAAGTGTCACTGACCATTCTTTGATAGAAGATTGACGATGGCAACAGCGTCATCATAGTGGACATTACTGCGATCGCCAATCCGCTTACCCAGAGAGGCGATTATGGGTATTTATTTTCCAATGAGTCTATACTCATAGTTAATAGGAATCTACGTCCAGCTGTGGATTGATATAGGCTGTCCTGGCTAAAATCGAAATTCGTTAATTTCGAGGATTTTTCTCTGTCACTCATACGAAGACATCATTAGAGTGAGAGAGGCAAACCTCGAAATTTACTAGTTTCGTTTTTCGCGGTAGCGCCGCTGGTGATATGATGTAGCAATAATACTTTCTCGAACAGCTGTCCTCGACTGTACCCCGGTTTTTGCCACCAAACCGGCAGATCTTGGATTCCAACGGAGTTCCCAGATCGTATAAAATCGGACACCTTCCGTCCGGTCTGCGTTCACCGTTTTAAGACCTATTCGAGACCGAAATATCACTACATACTTAGTATAAAATAAAGTCACTTTTTCTGTCCCTATGTCCCTTTGTACGCTTAAATCTTTAAAACTATGCAACGGATTTTGATGAGATTTTTTAAATAGGTAGAGAGTAATTCAAGAGGAAGGTTTTTATGTAGGTATAGTACCCGTGCGCAGCCGACGCGGGTCGCTAGTGTCTTATAAAAGACCTACACATGTATAGGTACATTAGGTACCAATTGTCAGTAGAATAGAAATAAAAAAAAGGAACGATGAATTCAAATAGCAACAAAATTTATTATTAAACGAGACTTTTTATCTGTGAATGCAGAATTACTTCCTTTAAAAAATACTTAACACAAAGTATTCTTTGAGCAAAATATATCTCTATCTACGATATTTAAAGGCTTTACACCAAACGAGCGAATATTAAAATATTATCGAACCGGGTTACTCACGTATTTAAGTCGATGATTGCTCGACATGTTTCGACCCATTAAGAGGGTCCTCGTCCGGAGCACCCTCGGCCAAAGCCCGACGCTCCGAGACGGGTGCTCCGGACGAACGAGCGAATGCTCATTCTATCCCCCACTCTACGAAATCAACGAATTTCAACGAATTACGTTTTAGCATTCGCTTGTTTGGTGTAAACCCACCTAGAGGTACATTTCCCTCCATGTCCCATAGTTTTGATACGCCCTGTATAATAGCACTCATTTTCGCTATGTCACTTCATCGTTTTTATCACAGTACTTAGATTTATAATACCGTATACTTATCATAGAAACATAACGATATTACTAATGACTATCCAAAGGCAAAGAAAAAAGTAAAACAGGAGGATGTTAAGTATATATTATGCAGTTTATTAAATCGATAGTTAATCGAGCTCATAAATCGATACAATCGATTATGCGCCGATTATCATAGGTAAACTGGCATATCGGTAGAAAAAATATCAATTTACATAACTAGTTTGGTTAGTAGTAAAAAAATATAAGTTAATGTTATGATAAGAAACGCAGCTTTTTTTAATTTGTGATATTTTTTAGAAGATATAGACGCGCGCAAAGTGCATTAAACATGTTTTCATCACACTTGCTGTCTAAGCGCGTTATGCTTGCGTGCATAGCGGGAGTAATAGAAAAGTGAAATTCCCTAGGGAGTAATAGAAATGTCAGTACGTCATAAATAAATAAATAAATAAATATCTTGGGACATCTTACACAAATCGACCTAGTCCCACGGTAAGCTCAATTAAGGCTTGTGATGTGGGTACCAGGCGACGATATATATGTAGTATAATAGATAGATACATATAGATACTTAAATATATAGACAGCCATGACCAAGGAACAAACATTTATGATAAATAAATACACAAAGAATGCCCTGGCTGGGATTCGAACCCGGGACCTCCAAATCATCAAATAATATTTTGTCTTAAACTTATTTTTTTGTCGGCAAGTGCGATGAAAAACATTGTTTACTAACTAGAGTCATTATAAGCCTACGGCGTCGGGCTTCTAACACTCTCGTCAGTAATTCCGTACTTACCTCCCTTGATATACAATGTACTAATACACTTCTTACTTACTTACTACATGTTACTTTTAATATAAGATCGTGTATACATACCTATGTTTTGTACTTTAATGACATTAAAGCTTTGTTGATTACAGACGTCTTGACGTTATACACAGATTTTACTAAAGGCCTGTTTTAACACCCCCAAATAAAATACCGGTTATCTCTAGATTATGGGACATGAAGAGAAAGTACTCTACAAATTGTTGACAGACTGTTTTGGTAAAAAGAGACTTAATCTTATTTTTAGTACAGATGGTACCTTTTTTACGCGCTAGTGCGAGAAGTGGCTCATTTTACGTCAGGTCTAAAACTTTGAAGGGCCATCACTAAACAACGTCGTACGAGACACGTGCAAAAAGGAAATTCATAACTCGTGTCGATTTAAAACATCGCCACTTGTTACAAATTTCAATAATATAGTTATAGTCTAGTTATGTTTTTCGTACTTGTGTCGTAATGTACTATTTTAATAGCGAGCATAAAGGTGCATTCAGACCAAACGAGCATTCACTATTCTATCCCCCACTCTACGAAATCAAACGTTTTGTGTAACGATCGAATTTCGTAGAGTGGGGGATATTATAGCGAATGCTCGTTTGGTCTGAATGCACCTTAATTTTTTAACAATTTTAATAATTAATTTTAGTCACTTTATCCTATTATTTTCTTTTAAGAAACTACTTTAGAATAATCGTTTCTTTAGCTGCATGATCTCGGTTGGCAGTATAAAAACAGCACGTGTTTATAATTTCATATTTGAGTGGGTTCAAGTCCCAGGCGAGGTAAGTAACTTTTAGAAAATCTATGAATTCAGAATTACTAATTTTTAAAAATAACATTAAGTCTTATTTCAGCAAAATCTACGATATTTGAAGGGTCCACGGAAAGAACATGTCTAGTCAATTCAAATTACAGAAGAAAAAACCACCTTACATTTAACAGAATAAGAAGTGAATTTGCCCTGATTTTTTCAGGTTTTGGACATGTTTTTTCCGAGAACCCTTCATTTAAGGTACTTTCCCTTCATGCCTCGTAGTTTTAGGACACTCTGTATATCAGTCAAATAAACATTAGCTGTCCTTTTCTTTTATAAGCCCAAGGGAAAGGATAGCGACAATCTTACCTGACGGATAGAATTATGTTGCCTCTCTCTCGCACTTGTGAATTTGTACGTAAGTGTGACAGGGAGGCAACACTTCGTGGTACGCGGAAGGGCCTCATGACGTAAGTAAATAAAACATGTTGGTATGTAAAAACATGCCCTAGTTAGTATGGCCATATAAGATAAGACCTGCCATACGTATGGCAGGTAGAACGATGGTACAAAAGTATAAAAAATGTTTTTTTTTTATCGTTTGTTAACTATTTGTCATCCCTACCCCTATGGACGACTATTCCTTTCTAATAAGTTGTTATTACATGGAAGTAAGCTATTTGAGTTGCCAGCAGTAAATTAAATGGATGAGTAATTCAGCATTGGCAGAATGCAACAGGGACATAGAAAGATACAGATATAGAAAAAAACACTTTCTAAAACAAAATGTCCAAATCACGTAACCAATATGTATGAAAACGTCTTTTTTCGGTATTTCGGGGTTGATATCGTACTAAAAGTTGGTCAGTATGACTTATATTTACGGCGAATGCAATTTAATAGTGATTTGGGAAACACCATGAATGTTCCTGTATTAATGTCAGCTATAAAGTATCGGAAATCAGCCATTGCCACAAAACCGTAAACTCAGTCACTAAAACCACATACTCGTTAGCGTTACTCGGTTAAAACACCACAATTCATTATTTAATTACTATACTCCCACAAAATGCAACGCTAAGTATGCGTCACGAAAAAAGAATTAACTAGCAACACTGAACTGCCGCGGTACGCACACTTTTTTGCCACTGGCAATGGGCGTGCCGCCATTACGGTACCAAGATGGCGGCGAAGAAAAAAAATGATAATCGCGCGAAATAATTGCTCCTAAATTGTTTCATTACTTCACCTGCTTCGAAATGCCGTCGATAAATTTAAAGACGGTCGATTTTTTATTTTATTGCAACGGTATAAGAGCTATGCGGGCTTTGATGAAGCGTTTATGTAAGTTGGTGAGCGTGTAAGGGAATAAGGTAAGTGTCATTGTGTGAATGCAACTTTCATTACAGATTTTTTACTTTGTGTTAGTGCATATAAGGTCCATAATTTATTGGAGGTGATTGGAAAGTGTGAATAAATATTGCAATATTCGCTGCAAAATAACAAGTAATTATGTTGTCAATTCGCATTTTTATTTTTAAATGGACGCGTTTCAGTAGACGGGCCTCGGTTTTATTAAAAATAAAAACAAGTTCTTTATGATATAATTGGTCTTGTTACCGTAAGCCTTTTCAATTTCTTGATGTCATTAAATTTTCTTTTTACTTACGTACCTGTTCAATATGTGGCATCTACTTAAACAATTTCGTGGTAATTATATTAATCATTTATAAAAAAAAAGTCAGATGCGTGTCGGACCACGCATAGCGCAGGGTTCTGTAAACAGTAAAAATGTCCTTACATAATTAAAAACTTACAAAGGTTCCATTTCCATCATTTCGACTGTGGAACCCCAATTTAGGCTATTGGGATTATACATTATTTTACTGAAGGTTAAGTTTCGATAAAAAATTTCGTTATCTATGGTTGTTTATTTGTTTTAAGATTATATTTTAGCAAAATACTCCAAGGTTTCTGATATTCTTTCACAGTTTTTTTTCTTATCCGCTATGCTTTTCGTTTATATACCTGGGGAAAAGGATGGTTACATTTTTATCTGACGGATATATAGGACTGTGAAACAGACGTAAGACTAATAATAGCACATTGTGCATCAAGGGAGGTAATTATAATTACGCGGAGGGTTTTTAATGACTCGAGTTAGTATTCCGCTTAGGTACCGACCGTGATGCATACAATGTTTTTCATCACACTTTAAGACAAAATATTATTAAATGACGTACTGGCATTTCTATTACTCCCTAGGGAATTTCACTTTTCTATTACTCCCGCTATGTATGCAAGCAATGGCGCGCTTACAAAGCAAGTATGATGAAAAAAACTTACATTTGTACGCAATTTCGCTGTCTGTCTAAATCTTTAAAAGAAGAAATTAAACATTATCCTGCTCCAAATTACTTCCCGCCAACTCCGAACAACGCATTTTGACAGAATGTCAAAAGCTGTCATTTAAAACAAATAACAAAGACAATGACAACAATAGGCGGTAAAGTAGTCATTGTACGTCAGTCATCGCCGTCGTGACATCTGTCAGGAGTGTCAGTGTAAAAAAGTATTTGATGTTCTGAATTGTCTATGATTTTAAGAGGAGAACGCAAATTTTATATCCAGCTCATTCTATCCCCCAGTCTATGAAATCAACAAATTTCGACGAATCACCATTTGCGTAAAGGTGCGTTTAAACCAAAAGAGCATTCGCTGTTCTAGCGCCCGTTCTACGAAATCAACCAATCACGTTTTGTGTACCGATCGAATTTCGTAGAGTGGGAGGTTAGAACAGCGAATGCTCTTTTAGTTTAACCGCACCACGAACGAATTTTGTAGAGTGGGGGATAGAATGAGCAAATGCTCTTTTGGTCTAAATGCACCTTTAGAAGGTAGGTAATTCAGGTAATGCCCATAATCGCCACGCTCTCTGGGCAAGCTGGTTGGCGATCACAATAGTGTATCGACTTTGCGCACAATTATTATGTATTGTACAAATACAGTGAAATGCATTAATACGAGTAAATATTGAAAGAATCCGCTCATAAATATAATAAGACGTTCTTATTAAACTTGGATAAGGTAAACTAGGACGCATTTTTAAAATATTTTTATACAATTACATGTTTGCACCTGACCGCGTCTACATTAAACACCCGACGGCAAAGCGTCGTAACCCAAAAACAAATAAAAATAGTAATTAAAATAATTATGTTAATACCTATAATTAGCCGAATCAAAATTTTATGGTTTCGAGTCATAAAGTTATTGTTCTTTTTTTAAGACCCTTAATGTATTTTTTTTAGCAAATTAGCATAAAGATATTACCTAATTGCTTGATAAACTATAAAACTCGTAAACTATTTTATACTTTGATAAGTTTCATATTCGGACCTCCAAAGAAGAATTTATGGGTCATAAAAACATACGTCATTAGCATTTTTCACTTATTTAGCATTCCAATAGTAATACCAGTGTGATATAGACAAATATATAAAAATAAATAGATATCTTGAGAAATCTTACACAAATGGACCTAGCCCCGAGGTAAGCTCAATTAAGGTCCTCTGTTTGTCAAATTTTCTATCAGCTAACACTTCATACCTGTTTTTTTTTTAATTTGGCGGTGTTCCGTATTCTTAAATTTGTTTTCCAGACTACATGAAAATTTTTATACTCTGGCCAACAGGCTTGTCAGTAAAACAGGCGGCAAATTTTTTTTTTTATAGGTAAGCAACTCTTCACGCCTACATTTGGAATTTGCCGCCTTTTTCTACTGCCAGGAATTGTTGGACAAAGATTATATAAATTATTGTTTTTTTATCGTATTATTTATACGTGAGACTGCTGAGGTAGGTATACGGTGTCAATGTGTGATAGTGAGTCAAGTCATGTCAATAAAAAAAGATTAAAATTCAAACAGTCTACTGTTTTATTTATCTTCGAACGTTTTGTGATTATAATGTTTCAGATTATTCTGTTACCAACAGCTGTTAGTAGTGTTTGAATAAATTGAATCTATTATATTATTCATGAGGCTGAGAGTGCTAGCAGTTTTGCCAGGAAGTGTTTTGTGTTTAGTATAGTATCTACGTACAGTGTGTAGGGCCTTTCTAAAAAGCTAAGTTCTATGGTAGAACTACTCCACGAGTTTATTCAGGAGCAGTTTTGACAGCAAAAATTGTAATTGTTGGGTTGGGTTACAGAAAAATCGATTGAAAAATGGAGAAGATCGATTTTTCGGAATTTTCATTTACTTACTAGTTTTTACCCGCATATTAGGCTTAGCACATATTATCGTCGTGTGCCTGCTAGGTCTACGGCCACATTTCAAATTGTGTGGCCGTATTGCAGGAATATGGTCACTTTTACAACACAATTATATTTTGAGATGTGGCTGTATACATACATAGAAGGCACGCGACGATGTTTGGAACGCCTGTATTTTGCCTCGAATCTATCTGTCCCTCTTTTATTAATGTAGTTAATACATAATGTCGAACCAGTGTGGTTCTGGTTACCATGCATTTATTAACATAGAATTACTTTCTATCTATCCCTCTCGTACTCACATATTGGTGAAAGCGAGCCGGAAAGTCCGCGTTAATAGCACGGCGGCAGTTCATGATACATCTACGGGTTCTAGAATGTTCCTAATGCGGGCACTATTTAACTTAGCTATTATAGTTTGTTAACCACATCATGATGTAAACGTTAAGTACATTTGCTTTATCGGCATTCAATTGTAAACCGTTTTGTTAACGTTGTTAACGAAACTGACCAAACAGTTCTTTTTCTTTTTTCCTTTTTAAACGCTGAGTTAAGGTTTTCCGGCAGATAGTTTACAAATAAAGCGGGGCTTACAAAAGTAATAAAACCTTTTGAACGATCAAACTTTAAACTGTCTAAATTAAGTACCGTAAAAGCAGCTAACTAGGTATAATCCACACGCTCAAAACAATGGTCCAAAACTTAATCGAATATCTTCCGTTAGGTATTATTTTTAAATTAATCATGCAATTCATAGGAAAAAAACTCCGTATTAAAAAAAATCTATGATAAAGCCTAAAGGAAGATTGGCAATAATGCTTATTTATGTGTTGAAATCGTGGACCGTTGCAGTATTGGACCATTGGGTGGTTTTACGATGTCTAGTTAAAAAATACAATTATCATACCTACATTTCATGTCCATTCATATGCTATCCCGCTTATCAATAACAAAATACCCATTTAATTTCGTCAGTGACAAATAAGGACAAAACAAATTTGAAATTAAGTATCTATATAGAACGTTTATGAATAAGCGCGTAAATATATAATATATAACATACGCCTTTTAAAATAATAATCAACGGTGCCCATATCCTTAATACCCGTCGTAAAATATCAATTATCATAAATATGAGGGTATTCAAATTACTAGAGTGATGGATTTGCGAAACCGCAGGGCTTTGTATTCCAAATAACGATAACCACAAGTGTTGGAAAATACCACAATAACCGTTGTTAGTACAAGCATTGCTATAGTTTTAGGGTGAAGACACATATCAGCATGCGTACGCATGTTGTCTATAGAAAATGGTCGTTGAGTATGAGACTGCGTCTAGCTTCCCGCACGCGTACGCATGCATACGCGTTTCATACTAAATGGCCCATTCCAATACAGAAATTGCGTACGCATGCTGATATATGTGACTTCACGGTTTGCCATTACTGTAAAGGGATAAAAAAAGCTGTAAAGTCGTTCATCATAGTGGACACATTACTGCGGTCGCCAATCCGCTTGCCTAGGTAACGATTTTGGGCATGATCTCGTCCATACGCATGGTAATAAGAAACGCCTTTGTCCACCGGTGGACTAAGATATGATGATGATGTATGTGTGTATAATAAGATTATGATGAGTGGCGAAAGGTGATATGCCTTCACCCAGGACTAGAAGTAGTGAAACATGAAAACAGGCAAATAAAAAAAAAGTACAAAATATACAATCTTAAGGAAATCGACCAGTTCCACTGCAAGCTTAAGGCTTTTTGTGCTACGCGAAGATATATTGATAGATATTTAATCATCTATATACAACAAATATCCCGTGTTGGGATTCGAACCCAGGCCCTCAAGCTTCGTACTAAGGCTACAGAGCTCGTCCCAATAATTTTGAACTACTCGTACCTACATATTTATTCAACCCTATACCTAAATATCATACCTATAAATGACATTGTCGAAAAATTCGACTTTATATTTTTCGTTTGGACAAGTGTCTTCTAAATTGTACATTTCGTTTGCGTGAATCAATTATAAACAACCTAATTTTTTAAATAGGTACCCATTTGTAATTAGGAAGTATTTATGATTTGACTAACAATTAATAAGTGCACTTATAAAAGTTATAAATTAAAACATCCGGTATAAAGTTTTGATCGCTTTTCCGTCGGTAATGGTCATCAAACCGGTTTATTAAGTGTTAAAAAGTAGCACTATTTGAGGATTTATTTGCCTAATTTAGTTATAATTAGGACATAATCCTAATAAGCAATGCCACTAACGACTATTTGGATAATATAATCATGGGCCAATGACATTAAGAATCGAATTTGACCAACTAACTAATTAGACAATTTAAACGAAGTCGAACTAGAAATAAATTACAAATATTCTAGTAAATTACCTATAAAACAACAAAAAATTTGTTTGAATACATCAAAAACGGTAAAGAACTTTTTTATAAACACCGATGACATTTTAAAAGGTTGCAAAATATAAATAAAGAGTAGCTATAATTTTTGACTGACATATTGCCTGACACACGTAACAGAATATTGCAAATGACTATAAAAAAAGAACACCAAATAATGTCATTATTTACGTGCATTCACAAAAACGTCGTAAGGTCATGCACTCTGTTTGTATTTCTTTTAAAGGACCATGGGCATATTTGTATGGAGAGTGGACCAAGAACCAACAGAGATGAAAGTGGTGTCATTAAATAGGTGTTTATATTTATTTCATTTCATTCTATGGGCGCTATGTTCAATTCCATTGCAAAATGGAGATAATTTGTATTTTAGTCAGAGTAAATACTATGATGAATGGTGTCTGAACGACGGTGATTTACTTAGAGAGTACCCGCAGAACGCCTTACTCATATAAAATTATCCAATGGAATTCAACTTTGCACCTATAGAATGAAATAAACTACACAAACAGACCTTTTTAATGACACTACTCCCAGCTCTGTTGGTTTTTGGTCCATTTTGACGCATAGTCCTTTACGTATCCTTGATAATTTATAGAGTCCCTCTTAAAGTACGTAGTAGATTTAATAGGCACTTTGCGAAACTGTCAAAGAAAGAACACTCATAAGTCATTAAAAAGTAAATTTAAAAAGTTACCTGAACTAGGTCTGTCGCTGTATCTCGTGCAGTACACCCAAGCAGGCCATAGAGTAGCGTTCCCTTGGTTAGCTTCCGTACTGCCGCATGTAGAAGGAGCCCCACTCGATGTAGAAGAAACTATAGAACTGGCAGAGTCAGGCCTCTTGGCCTCAACTGGCTTCTGAATCTCTTTCTCCTTTTGCACCTCTCCAATCTGAGAAACTGTCTGCCTCAAACCACCCAATGGAGGCAATCTGTTGAAATCAGGCTCTTTGGTCTTCAAATAATCAAAGCTATATTTCTGGAAGTCATTCTGCTTCGATAAATCGTAAGGTTTGTAGAGGATGCTATGGTTAGGCCCGACGGGTTTTGGTCCTTCGATTTTATTCGTTTTTCTTAAAGCGTTCGAACCGAATTCAGGGTGTAGAATATTACTTATGGAGAAATTAATTGGTAGAGTTGGTTGTGGTCTCTGATTCCGCTTTTCCGGGTCGAAATCTTGGTTAATAACTGGTTTTACATCAGGGGTTTCTGGTCTGTAGTAGTTCTGGTATTCTTGAGGGCTCGGTGGCGGAGAATTGGGTTGGACTTTAACGATCGTCATCGGAGTGTTTCGGTCGTACCTTGGTTCGATGGTGGTGCAGGTGTACTGGCTAGGCTGGCAGTACGAGCCCAAGTTCTCCGCGTGCGGCGCCGGCACGCGAGCCACCGGCCCCGGACTGTTCGCCTGATTCGGACTGCACCGGTCTTCAAAAGCCATGATAACTTTATTCAAGTCGATATCACTCAATGTCTTTATTATACAGTCGATACACAGCTCACTTTCGACATCGATTTATGCATGACAGTTTGTAATTCAAATTAGGAACGCGGCTGTCACTTTGACAGATGGAGCGACTGCGCACGACCGCGGCGGTCGACTGACTGAGCTGCGGAGGGGACACGCCCCTCAACAAACAAGCTTTTTTTTCACCCTACCCCCTTCAGTTTTGTAGGCGTTGTCCATTTAGGCCGCAACGCTTTCAAATATGCTACGTCTCTCTTCTACTTAACAGTTTTATCGCAGGTGAAGTGAGATGGGAGTAGCAATTGATTTAACGTGATTGTGTATTTAGTGGGCATGGAGGGATTTGTGAATTCTGTTGTAAATTGGCGGTACGGCTCTTTTGCGTTCGTAATGTATCAATATCGTGCTTTTGTACTGAATTTCAATTAAAGTCTGACAGAATTATTATATTGATAGGCGGTTGATGAATTATTGAACGTTTTCTTTTTAAATGTCATAGCGTAATTAAGTTGTTTTGGTATTTTTAGATTTTCTTGCGATGACGTTCTTGTTTTTTTTTTAAGTATAGTTGACATTTTTAGTTTATGTCCATAGTTAAAATTGTCTCTGAATTGTTATTGTTACCAATTACGTGTAATTAAATACCAATCATATATTATGGGCTTATACTGTAGCATGCGATTAACTCATTTCATTTATATTTCAATTAAGATAGTACTTGTTGTTGAATTATTGCACTTTTATTTTGTTTGCAGGGCCACAGAGCCTTTAGGTTTAGGTATGTTCAGTGATAAATGAGAAAATATTTTTTGCCGTGCTTGTTATCAATTTACTTACCTACATTACAATCCGTTGGCACATTTGAAACACCTTTTTTCAAATTTCTATTGTAAATAAAAATGAAATGTAAAAACCCTTCGAACACCAACTTGCTTTTAACGGTGTAACTTAAAAAAACAGTAAAAGTGAGTAAAACCCGGCCCCGCATGTTAACGATCCATTGTTTCCCAGTTTTTGTGATTTTTGACTTACACATTTTTACCCCAAGGGCCGAAAAAATATCAGAATTTTGAATGATTTTTTTTACAGTTGTCTATGCATTTAAGCATGTTTTGTATCTAATCGCAGTCTTTGTACAAAAGCAAATTAATAAATGGACAATTTCTAATAGGTAAAACTTTCGTTCAATGACCTTCTGGAAACGGAAAAAGCCATTTCACCTACTCAATTTGCTATCACATCAGCCTAAGAGAGTAAACAAAACATTTGTATAACAATTGCTCAAACAAATTTAAAAAACAAACGTCGTTGCCTTCAAAGACATGTCGCAGAAGTAAATTGTGAAGAAAGTTCATTATGTTTGGTTAGTTTCCTTTAATCATTTAAATTATCAAGAACACAAAATCTGGTCTGCTACCGTGAACCGTGAACACCGAAGTTAGTAAATTTCGGGGTTTCTGTCACTTAAACGAAGGCGTCATTCGAATCACGAATGACAGAGAAAAGTTCCCGAAATTTGAGGATTCCATCGGATCGTAGGTAGTTCACAACCAAGGTATCCTATTTTTGGATTTTCTTGGATCTTGTACTATCATCCTTTGACTTTAATTTTATTTTATTTTTAATTTTATTGTAAACCTATAATTACGAAGACCAAACGTCCACCTTCAGAGTTGTGACTGTCACACTCCTACAAATGTGTATTCACACTTTATAATTCATCAATACATACGTGAGTGAATCAACTTTTTTCTGTCTGTTATCACCATGGTTACGGTCACCTGAGTCATGCTGGTTTTATGCAAAATTTTGCTACAACATGCATGTAGTTTATGTGTGTAGGTGGCCCAATAAGGCTTATTAACACCAGAAAAATGCATGTTTGCATAGTTAAGTAGCATAATTTTACGTTTAGTTTTACGACATCAATAACGTTTTATTTTCAAATTCCTTGCTCGTTTCTTTTATTTATGTATTTATTATCCAATGTACTCTAGTGTACCTATATCACCATAACAGGTGAGACTAGATCTATCTCGCTTTACAATCATTTTAGTTACCAGTTCCATATACGAGTGTTGATAATGTTGGCATTAGCTTTAATTTACATACTCGTATGTATTAAATAAGGTCTAATAAACTTGTCGATCTTCTTATGTGAAATATCTCGAAATTCTTCTCATCTATGGACAGCCAAGCCCTTAACACCTACAGTCTGGCAAACCAAATTTGTCAGTAACAGTATGAAGAGAAAACTATTAATTATGCATCTCATTTTTGAGTCCCTATTCCCTGTACATATATAATTATTTCAATTAAAATCTATCAGAATTATTATATTGATAGGCGGTTGTTGAATTAATGAACGTTTTCTTTAAATGTCATATCGTAACATCTTTAAAACTAGGAAACAGATTTTGACGCGGTTTTTTAAATACAAAGAGTGATATAAAAGGACGGTTTTAGTATCAGTGTTGTACTTTATCCGAAGCCAGGCGGGTCGGGGTAGTAGTACCCTAGTAAAATAGTACATTGTGTATTAAGGGCGGTAAATAAGAATTTGTGAACGAGTGTGAAAGTAAAGCCCTAGCCGAAGGGCTTTACTTCACACGAGTTCATAATTTTTGTACCGCCCGTGGCATACATGTTTTTCATCACACCTATGAGGCAAGTAGATAAAACAATATATTTTCACAAAACTACTCTAAAATGGTCTAAATCATTTCTCAATATCAGGGATGAAATCTCGGCGCAGCGTGCGCCACGCTAATGCGACGTAATGTTGTATGAAAAACCTTGACAGCCCTAGGGTGTAATGACGCATCTACGGCGCATTGGCGCACTTACCGAACAGGTGTGATGAAAAATACAAAACGCACCTTCTTCCCCAATTTGCGCTACACCACAACAATGGCGGATTGACAACTGACAGCTATTTAGGCGGCAACTTGGCAGCGACGCTTGTTAACGGCGCCATGATGAAATTGCTTTTTTGTCTATGGTACCGTTTATAGAGCTAGTTCTAGAATATTCTGTTAGCCTAATGACCTATAATTCGTTTTTCATTGGCAATACGGTCAACAACCTTGACGTGTCTTTTTATTATGAGGTTTTTTAAACATATTAATTACGAAAAATTAATTTATTTATTTATTTATTTTATTTATTTAAGGTTCACCAACGATTGTTGACATCAATACATTCAAAACTTACTAACTAAAACATGTAGGGAGGTATGTCACAACCACTTAAAGGTAAACACCTCAAGCAAAACAATTTAAGGAGAATGTAAACAACTAAAAACTTACTACATATAACTAAAACTTAGTCTTATAAAAGAAAACTAGGTACTTACTAATTAACATTAATCAGTATTAGTGTACACATTAGTGTTAATACTGATTAATGTTAATTTAAACATTAAACAATATTAGTACACACATATATATATATAGATTTACAGTATATATTTCTTGCTACACGGAAATAAATGATGTTTTTTTTTTTATATGTTATGTGAATATGTAATATAAATCCAGTATTTTTTCAGACCGCTTTCAAACGCAACATTTACGAACAGCTTTGATATATTTACCGGGTGGGTCGTAGTGAATATCGGCCATGTCAGAACAACTGTTTGCAATTTTAGATAATCTACATATTGGGGAGTTAGTGCCTGATACAGATCTTCTAAGCGGGGCATACAAGGGAGTTATCGGATTACGGGGATAACGAGAAGGAGCACGGAAATTGAGCATTGCCAGTAGTTGAGGACTATCTATTTTATGGTTTATAAGTTTATAGAGAAAGTTGGCATCTAGGATTGTTCGTCGGGTTTCTAATGAATCTATTTTAAAGTATCTCAACTTCTGTTGGTAGGATATCGATCTTTTTGCCACAACTCGGGCATGAAAAGCTAAGTGACGTATGAACCTTTTCTGTATACGTTCCAGCCGCAAGGAGTGTGTAGCGTAATGTGGTCGCCAGACGATACTACAGTACTCTAGAATGCTTCTCACCAGACTATTAAAAAGCAATATTTTCGTGGCGCTGCGTTTAAAAGACCTACCATTCCTAATGACAAATCCCAAGGTCTTAGAGGCCCTCTTGACAATATTTTCTATGTGAGGTACAAATGTTAGTTTATTGTCAAAAATAACTCCAAGATCACGAGTGTGTTCGACTTCAACCAGTTTGCTGTTTTGTATGTAATAATCAGAGAGTATTTTATTGAGCTTGCGGGTGAATTTTATGTGGATACATTTTTTTATGTTCAAGTGCATTAGGTTATGCCTGCACCAATCACTAAGCCTAACGATATCACTTTGCAGTAAAGCGCTATCTTCAGGCGTGGCGACAACACGTAGAAATTTCAAATCATCTGCGTACATATAGACCGTTGAGTGATGAAAGCATTCTGTAATATCGTTAATAAATAGGTTAAAAAGGATAGGACCTAAATGCGAGCCCTGTGGTACACCGGATGTTATACTATGGCAAGAAGACTTGTAGCCATTCATTACGACATAAAAAACTCTTCCGGTTAAATAGGACTGTAACCACTGTAATAAAGAGCCTGATATCCCGTAAACTGATAATTTGTACATTAGTATGGGGTGGGACACTTTATCGAAGGCTTTACTGAAGTCGGTATATATCGCGTCAATTTGTTTACCCGAGTCAACAGCACTAGTTAGAAGCTCTGTAAAGTTAATTAAATTCGTGCATGTTGATCTCGAGCTAACGAAGCCGTGTTGATGATCAGTTAGATATGGTTTAATATGTCTCTGTATGTATGGCGTAACGAGAGATTCCAAGATTTTAGCAAAGCAGGATAGAATCGATATTGGTCTATAGTTTGAAACGGATGTATCGTCGCCTGATTTGAGAATAGGTACAACCTTGGCTATTTTCCAAGCTGTGGGAAAGACTCCTGAGACTAATGACTTGTTAAAAATTAAACATAAGGGCTCAACCAGCTGGGATGCGCAAGAAACAATAAATATCGGAGGAATATCGTCAGGTCCTGCTCCTTTGCTACAATCAATTGCTTTTAACTTAATAAGTAATGTGTCCCTGTCTATAACAAAGGATGCCAAACAGTGACTATTGTTGACCAGTGACTTAAGCAAAGGTGAATCTGTATAGATATCATTAGAGTTAGAGTTAGAGGTATAGTCCGAGGAAAAGTGGGTAGCAAACATGTCGCAGATTGCGGTATTGTCAGTGGTAACTGTTAACCCGTCAGACATAGATGCTGGATAGACACTAGACCCACCACGTTTCACTTTAAGATGCGACCAAAATAGTTTAGGATTTACAGCCAAGTCATCTTCCACCTTAGATATGTAAGCATTGTAGCGAGATATTGCCAGAGAATTGCATCGCTTACTTAATATTTTAAGCTCTATGGCGTCCATTGGATTTTTATATTTTTTAAAACGAACCCTAATTTTATTCTTTTCATTGAGTACCCGTTTTAATTTGCTATCGAACCATGGAGGAAAACGACTGTTCTTCGGTTTAGTAAATGGAACGTGTCTTCTAATCGCCTCTTTGATAATATCTGTGAATGCGCTAAGCATGTCGTCAACATCAGTACGACCAATGAAAATTTCATCCCAATTACAGTCATGGAGGTATTTGCGAATAAGATCGTATTTGGCTTTATAAAAATTTGGTCTTTCATTTACATTATTGTAAGGCAATCTAGGTGTACTGGCAAACGAAATAGTAACCTCAAGCGGGGGATGGAAGGGGTCAATAGTACACAGGGGACTTGCGTTTTGAAATACATTACATGATGAAAATGTAGACATGACTAAATCCAGAATACGTCCCATTTGGTTTTTTATTAAATTGAACTGCTTTAACTTGTTAATGTACATAAAATCAATTAAGATGTCGCTAAACCCTGGCAATATATAACTACTATTATCGTTCACCAGTAGGTCCCAACATATATTTCCAATATTGAAATCCCCAACCAAACAAACGTCGATTTCTTTCTCTTCTATGATGGAGCTACAGTGATCTACAAAGTATTTTAATGTTTTTTTTTGCAAGGGAGGTGGAAGATACACTGCACAGAAAGCCATTTGACGAGTAGAACTTGTATTAAAACTATCAATTGTGATCCACAGATCCTCAAACTTACTCTCCCATTGAGTGATTCGTGTCGAAGTTATCGATTTAAGGACAGCAATTAAGACACCTCCCCCATCTTTACCTTTATGGACAGTGGATTGTTCTCTGTCCCTTCTGTGTACAACATACCTATCGTCAAATAGCTCGCTGCTCTGTATTGAGTCATTAAGCCATGTCTCCGTTAATATTATTATATCATAGTTACAAATGCATAAATTACGATAAAAGAATTCAGTTTTCGTGCGTAAACCTCGAACGTTTTGGTAATATATATTTAATTGTACCTCTTTTAGTATAATTTTGCAAAAATACGTGTTTGTTATTGGTATACTTCACTTTAATAATATTAAGTTAATTTATTTAAACTGTCCAAATTTTTAATGTATACAAATTCACTCTCATCGGTTTTTCTCATGAAGATCTTGCCATTCCGGACCCATACGTATTTATAGCCCTTATCTTTAGCAGCGTGTCTGGCAGCGGCGTGTAACTTCTTATTGGCAGGCGACAAATGTTCGACGACGTAAACTGGGGTTGTCGTATCCGCAAATCCTAGATGGGTGCAGTTTAATTTATCCCGAGGGTTGGCCTTGTTGAAGGTGATTACCGCGGCGAGCAGCTCATCGCGGGCTCTAGGGGATGTCATCTGTGCTACTATAGATCGCGGCCGGTTAGATTCGGTGTTCAGCTTTGCGATACGGGTGCAGTGGGTGATTTTACCGACTATGTCACAGCGTACGGTTTCTGCCATTGTATTAATAATATTATAAATGTTTTCCTTCCTGCTTTCTGGCACGCACTGGATTTCTAAGTTATTAGAACGAGTTTGTTGTTCCAGGGTATTCATATGGTGAGTTAGGTCTGTGACAATCGTCTTCAAGTTCTGGTTTTCTGTCTGTATTTCGGTCATCCTTTTCTTTGTGTCACCCAACTCTCTCTCCATCTCATCGAACTTGGCACTCATGAAATCCATCGACTCTTTCATGTCTCTTATTTCCGTTTTTATTGGTTCCAGTTGATTAGAAATAACTTTTCCTAATGTGGAATTAATTTCTTTCACCGCGGAGCGCAATTCCAGCTTCAAGAGTTCCTGGACTATGGCGCGGACGTCGTCAGCTGTTACCGCCACGGCGGGCGCGGGCGGCGAGTTCAAGGCCGGCCTCTTGTTACCTCTGACAGTTGTTATGTTGCGGACAGGAGTTGAGTCAGGCCTGGCATCTTTTGGAAGCTTCGCTACACATTTTGGACACTTCCAGTTAGTTAAGGCGTCGTCAGACTCCGGTTCGAGGCCTGAGGCCCACACACAGGCTACGTGATATGACGATTCACATTTAACACAGTCCACCAAACGGGTATTTGCTAAGTCTTTATCATCACAACATCCCAACGACATTTTTAGTTTATACTTAGGATTTTTAAAATAAAGTCAGAGCAGCCAAATATACCACCACAATTTCACAGTCACAAGTTAAGGCAAAATAAACCTTCCGTTAACGGATCAAGTCCTCTGCAGTACGTAAAGTTAATTAAGCGGAGTTACCGAGCGTTATCAGGCGCTAAGACTGGTTTTTAAACGGAACGTCGTAAGCGCCGCGACGATCCTTGCACTTTTTGCCTTTTATAACCGAGCACTTTTAACTTCGAGTAATGTCTAATGACGGTTGTTTTAATTAAATATTTTAGTGAAATTTTAATAGTTTTTAGCACTAAACTTGTCCATAAAGCAACACAATCACTGATGGCACAACAGAACTGTCTAATATTCGTGTATTTAACTTTCAACTATGATTTAAACATGATACTTTTGTTTATTTGTCAATAAAAAAATAAAAAGAATGTAATCAGTCGTAATTAATTCATGAACATATACTCTGGCCAACCAGCCTGTTTAAAAATATTCAGGCGTGTAGAAGTTGGTTGCCCATAGAATTTTTTTTATCTGTAGCGTTTTTCTTCTGGCAAAGGTGTTTGGCCATAGTGTATTTGTTGTAAATAGTTGTAAATAAAAGTACGAGGCGGCAGTTCGTGATCACTTATTTTCTTTCCAATGCAAAAACAACTATTCGTATATAATCAAAGATCGGACAAATGTGCTTAATTGTTCGCAATAATAATATGCACATGACTACAAAGTTACCTATGAAAACACGAGTAAATAGTCACATTTAAGAACTGATAATGAATTGAAAAAAAATATTTATTTGATTAATCATTCAATCGATTTTGGAGTCATGTCTATATTATTACGAACATTTGTATGATCTTTGTACGTAACAGACTGCTTTTCATTAGGTAAAATACATTGGTAGTAAGTACCTAGTAAAATAAAATTAAGGTACCTACCTAATAATTTAACTAAATATATTACGAGTATGTCGTATCTAAACGTGTTATTATTTTATCACTCATAAGTTCCAATCACTGAAAATAATTTTAATAAATAAAATCTTACCCTAAATCAAATTTAAATTAAGCCACAATAAAGTAATTTATAGGTACTATTCTATTACGTAATTAATTTCAAATCACGAAGTTCATAAAAAACATCAGTCTTAAAACATCCAAGCGGCGTCATAATATTATTCTTGTAATAAAACGATTTTATATCAAACGATGGAAAATAAATAACTAATATCATAGAGAATATGAGGAATCTGTTTGTTTTATAAATGCGGTAGGAAATAGATGCTGTAGGCTTGTGGGACACGGCGAGCGAGTATAGCATAGCAGTGCATGTATTTACAGATTCGTTTAACATGTACACACGCATAGACTCGCATACATAGACACCTACGTATTCACACAAGCACATATGTAGGTATACAGAAATTCCCTAAACTTTAATCAATAATCATCCACATATTTATAGGTAATTTCAAGCATATTTTCTAAAATATCCCGAATTTTGTTTAGCCTGCAGTACAGGCTTTGCCTAATTAAGTGCAGGAACTAGGTTAACTGAACTGAAATTGTAAACCGATACCATGAATAAAATGTTTTATGTTTTAGTCTTATGTCTTAATACGAGTATATTCAATTATTTAGCGGACCAGGTAACTTGGGTGAAGACGCATTATCAGCATGCGTATTTTGTCTATTGAAATGGGCCGTTTATTATAAAACGCGTTAGCATGCGAAATACTAGACGCGGTCTCATACTAAGGGTGAAGACAATCAGTACGCGTACTCATTTTGTGTATAGAAAATGTCCGTTATTCATGAGACCGCGTCCAGCTTTCCGCGCGCGTACGCATGCTTACGCGTTTCATACTAAACGGGCAATTTCATTAGACAAAATGCGTACGTGTGATGATGTAATGTATCTTACGTTATCATACCTAAAGGCATTTATCGCGTAGGTACAAGTATTAGAATCGATGCGGCGTGTATTCCTGAGTGGAAATACATCACATCAGTCCACTGCTGGACGTAGGCCTCTTCTATTAACTATGCGTACAGAACAGACGCATTAGGAGCTAAATGCCCATAACCACCACGCTGGGCAAGCGGATTGGCGATCGCAGTATGATGATGCTGCTGCCTATCATCAATCTTGTATCAAATAGTCAGTGACACTTCAATCCCTTAGTGCTCTTACGACACCCGCGGGAAGAGTTGAGATGGTGACAAGTGTATTCTTTCTGTCGTCACCACACGGCTAAAGTGGAAATGTACAAAATTAAATACTAATTTAATTTCGTTTTGTAATTAATTACTTAATTTGTAAGTATTATCCGGGATTATGAAATAGGCCATAAATGTAACACATGAGTAAAATGTAACACACCGTTATCGGAACTATGGGTGGAAAACTACGAAAAACCAAGAAAAATACAAATATTATTGGAAAATCTGTGTTCAATTTTATTGTCTATGTCGGAATCTTGAACTTACAATAGTTAAAATGTTTGTGGTGTGTAGATATGTGTATTTTATGAATCATATCCACTTAACAAGTTTTGTGAAAGTTTTGCCTCCAAAGTTCCAATCACTACACATCATTATCAATATAAAGGATAATTAATAACTTCATAGTTTATATTTTAAAGACAAACGGGTCTTAATCGCGTAAACTTATGTTTAATTATATCCTGACGTTTCGGGCATGTCGTTATACCCGTGGTCGCAGGCAGACTCAAGGGTGTAACGTCATGCCCGAAACTTCAGTATATGTGGCAGTCCATCACGGAAGGGCCCTTATGGCAGGTATTGAGTTACGCATAGATCCTAAATTTGCATTAAATAAGCTATCTAATACAAAAAAAATCATGACCCTAGGCCACGTACTTTTTTTTTTAAAAATCATCAAACCTACACATGCTAAGTATTGCACTTTTGAGAAAACGTTAAAAGAAGTTTGAAACTCACTTTAAGGATGTTCCCATTGGAAGTTACATAGATGACGATTGATTATGTATCTCAAGGTGCATTTGTTTGAGAATCAGTTGTGATTTTGTCTCATCGACTTCCAGATCATGAAAAATCGGCCGTTGATTAGAGCAAGTCGCTTATAAGAAAAAAAAAAGAAAAATGTTTTTTTTTTCCTTTTCTTCTAATACGTTACCATCTGAACTATAGTAATTAGTTACACATATTTCAAGTTACATTTAAGGATAGAAATAAAATCACATAGTTTATTAAATATGTATATTTTAATCAGAATATCACAATCAGAATTTAACATTGTTCCTATAGTAATAATAATATTTTTTATTTAGAGACTTCTAAATTATATTTAATCAGCCTACACAATTATAACAAAAGTGTCAGAATTATTCTGCATGTCTTATTTTTTTATTTATAAATGATTAAAGTTACATAAAAAATACAGATTGACTCCCATACATTTGGGAAAAGGGCCCTTATAGTACGGGTCCTTAAATGAAAATACGGTCCCATCGTGAAGAAAGCATGAAACTTGGCATGAAGGTAGCTGTCATATATGTGCTTCAATTAAGATATGGAAGCACGTTAACAAATAATGTTTTCTCCCCCCCCCCACCCCTTTTATCTCCCGAATTCCGGTTTTTCGAATTTTCTACGAAAACTATAAGACTGAGGAGTTTACTCTTCAGGGACCAAATCATCGTCACTAAATTACCTACAAAACGATACTACATTATACAGTGGTAAGATTAATATATTTCTGTCTACAGCCACCAGACATATTATGGAATTGTAAAAAAAGGCAATTTTTTTTTTCTTGCTCCATTTGTAAGAAAACGACAAAAGAGGTGATAAAATAGGCTAGAATGTTAGATACCTTATACATTGAGCTACAAAATGACACCTATTTTGTAGTCGTAGAAGCATTACTTCCAGAGTTACAGCTTACCGCGTCTGAATCAAGTACTCGTTTTTTTACCTTTTTACAATACCACCTTTCTGTTAATTTTGTTTTGCTGAGATTTAGAGGTAAGGGTTTCAATAATTAAAAATACAGTCACATACACAGTGAAAATTATATATATTATTTATTTTAATGTATATCACAGGAATCTCCTCCACACTTACAGAGACCAGTACAGGGAAGGCCCGACTTCCTACAACTGCATCGTCCTTTAATGCAGCTGCGGCATGAACATTTCGTCAATTCCTTAACAGATGCGGACGTTTCTTTGGTTGTACTCCAAAATGGCATCCAAATACCGTCTTCTTTCATCCAACCCCAGTTTTCGAAGTTCGGATATTCAGGATTTGGTATCAGACTTTGACCCCAGATCAATCCTGCTTGCAAATAAGCACGTTTTGCATGCTGTTCAAGAGCACCAAGTGTTGGTGGCAGCCTGTCCATTGCCCGTCCCTTGATAAATAACGCTTTTCTAGCTTGGTTTATGTCTTCTATATCGCTAGTTTTGTCGTAAGTCAGAATGACATACCTTGCCAAAGCATCCATTTGATGGATTTCAATTTCATTTTGAGGTCGTGAAAAGGTTTCAAATACTCTGGTAACTTCAGGGAAGGAATTCCAAGTTTTCCAAAAGGACTTCTTTCCCTGTCCACAAAATCCAGATACTGTATCACACCCTGTAAATGCGTGAAAAAATAAAATGCCACTGCATTTTTCTGAGCCGAGTTCATTCACAAGTTGGTGAATAGCAATAGTACGTAAAGCTTTCCCTGTTCCGAATGATATCCAACATTTGCTCAAACCCATTTCTTTTAGTCCGCGGTATAAGGCAATAGCTACAACAACCACATCTGTGTCAACCGTTCTAATTAATATTTCTGTGTGGCCATGCTGCACGGCATGCGAAACATGAAGGAAGAGTCTGGTATCAGCTTCTTCTTGTCTTGACTTTAGGGAGGACGTATCTACGGTGGCATCGTTACACAAAACTTGTTCCCCTTTGGTTGCAACAATCGTTTTCGCATGTTGGACCTGCTGAAGCCCGTCAGCCAGGAAGTTGAAAAGTCCTACTTTGTTCTGTGAAGAACGAAGAAATTGTTGCCAGTTTTTTGGAAGTTTACCTGCTGGTGTGACTTTTTGACGAAATCCAGTACCCCTCTTCTCCCGTGTATGATTCTTGAGACTGTCTTCATAATATGCATCAAAAACGACATCAACTCGATTTCCATTCTGGTTCAAAACATAATTAATAAATGTTTTGCGATAATCGTCAAATGTAACGTTAGTGCCCGGTCTTATCATTTGAACTATAGCAGTTCAAATCAATCGTTTCATCAAGAAACGATGAAGTGCAGTCAATGCAATGGGGGAAAAAATAATTTTTCAACATGCTTCCATATCTACTTTGAAGCACATATATGACAACTACATTCATGCAAAGTTTCATGCTTTCTTCACGATGGGACCATAAAACTGATTTTTGTTAGGACAAGGAGCCGCACAGTACTTGATTCAGACGCGGTAAGCTGTAACTCTGGAAGTAATGCTTCTACGACTACAAAATAGGTGTCATTTTGTAGCTCAATGTATAAGGTATCTAACATTCTAGCCTATTTTATCACCTCTTTTGTCGTTTTCTTACAAATGGAGCAAGAAAAAAAAAATTGCCTTTTTTTACAATTCCATAATATGTCTGGTGGCTGTAGACAGAAATATATTAATCTTACCACTGTATAATGTAGTATCGTTTTGTAGGTAATTTAGTGACGATGATTTGGTCCCTGAAAAGTAAACTCCTCAGTCTTATAGTTTTCGTAGAAAATTCGAAAAACCGGAATTCGGGAGATAAAAGGGGTGGGGGGGGGGGGAGAAAACATTATTTGTTAACGTGCTTCCATATCTTAATTGAAGCACATATATGACAACTACATTCATGCAAAGTTTCATGCTTTCTTCACGATGGGACCATAAAACTGATTTTTGTTAGGACAAGGAGCCGCACTATTATGGCCAATCACAGATAAAAATTACTCATTGCTGAAGTATATAACGATAAAAACATTATTTAGTTACTAATCTTGTATAACAATAGAATACCAAAGAAAAAATGTTATATGAAGTTAACTTAAAATCTTGATGGTTTATCAGTAATTCTCATAAAACGTTTATTATAATTATCAATTCACACAGTACCTACCAGATCGATTTGTATAAAATTGTCCCTTAATATTTGTTTTTATTTATTTAAGACACTTAGTATATTGCAAGAGAACATATCTTACCACCGATAATGTCACCAATAAGGGATCATTCATAAACTACGTACCGTCAACTGCTGCAACATTGCCACGTGACATCAAGTTTGCCTATAAGTTGAAGCCACGAGGCAATGTTGCAATAGCTAACAGTAAGAATAATTATTTTTATAATGTGAAATAATTTTAGATTTTAAAAATCACATTTTAATCTAGAGAGACAAGAGGTTTGATTAAAAGATAATAGGATAATAATTGAAAAAAAAAAGCGAAGATTAGAATTTCACATTTTAAGTATCATTTTTAGAATAAGAAGAAAATCGTGTTAAGTAGTGTTTTTTATCGTGTCATCGTGTTACCACTTTGAGTAAAATTATTTTTTTAGGAAGAAACCTTGGAGCGACTACTAGTATATGGGAGAAATAATACATCGGTAGCTGATAAGTTTTACGACATGGCGATCTCTAACTGTCATTACTGTTTATGTGTTATTTTTTTCTGCTTTTCTTTTCTTACAGAAATACACACCATTTCGTATTTGGTTCCTGTGGCCGAGTTCGCCACAGTAGCTACATGTCGGCTTTTTACGTTTTGTAGTAGTTACTAGTACTTCTTCTGCAGAAGTACTAGGAGCCGATCCGGGTTCGGTAGGTTTTTTACAATTTCTATTTGATGCTAGTACTTCTTCAGTAGAAGTACTAGGAATCGGTTCGGGTTCCGTTTGAAATGGCTGTTCCACATAGTCTATTAAAGTTAATTTTTAAATGGTATTGGTCTATTAAAGGTAATTTTTAAATGAGGTATCAAAGTACTTCATTGAATCGTACCTATATAACATAAACTCACTTATAAGCAAAAGTTGCAAGTAATTACAACATTTTTTAACAACAGTTTTCACATTTTCGAACGCGGTCTAGCATAAGGGCCCTTTTCTACTAAACTTTGAGCTGAATTTTAATATAGAAATACTTAACGTACACTACTGAAACCAAGCTACAATTGCACGTCTATTTGTATATTATACTATCTTGCATAAATTCAAAAAACGATAATTTCGAACGATTTTACAAAAACGTCGATATCTCCGTAACTAGAAACCGCCATAAGGGCCCTTTTCTGATGGACTGCCACATATAATTAAACGTAAGTTTACGCGATTAAGACCCGTTTGTCTTTAAAATATAAGTGATAATCGTGAAAGTTTAAATCAGTATATCTTCATAGTTTATCTTGCAGTGCGCTGGCGCCGAATCGTCGTGTGTGGCGCGCTGCGAGCGCCGCGCCGGGAGATGGCAGCACTGACGGCAACACTCGTCGATCTACAAATTATTTACAACTGCGACTGCCGCTAACTGGCCGATTACTTATTTTGTTGACGAATTCACTTGTTCTTTTGATTTGATTGTATTTTTTATTTTTCTACTCAGAATTATGAGCTCTTTAAATGTATTTATGAAAACTATAGGTACATTTTCAGTATATTTTTTTTGTTGTCCCCTGAATTATGTTCATGTAAAGTATAAGTCTCTCTGGGGGATCGGATTAAGGTGTATTCAAACCAAAAGAGTATTCGCTATTCTAACCCCCTACTCTACGAAATTCGATCGCTACACAAAACGTGATTCGTTGATTTCGTAGAGTGGGGGATAGAATAGCGAATGCTCGTTTGGTCTGAATGCACCTTTACTGGCCGATTTCTTATTTTGTTGTCGAATTCACTTGTTCTTTTGATTTGATTGTATTTTTTATTTTTCTACTCAGAATTATGAGCTCTTTAAATGTATTTATGAAAACTATACATTTTCAGTATATTTTTTTTGTTGTCCGTTGTCCCCTGAATTATGTTCATGTAAGTAAAGTATAAGTCTCTCTGGGAGATCGGATTAAGGTGCATTCAAACCAAAAGAGCATTCGCTATTCTAACCCCCTACTCTACGAAATTCGATCGCTACACAAAACGTGATTCGTTGATTTCGTAGAGTGGGTGATAGAATAGCGAATGGTCGTTTGGTCTGAATGCACCTTTACTGGCCGGTTTCTTATTTTGTTGTCGAATTCACTTGTTCTTTTGATTTGATTGTATTTTTAATTTTTCGACTCAGAATTATGAGCTCTTTAAATGTATTTATGAAAACTATACATTTTCAATATATTTTTTTTTGTTGTTCCCTGAATTATGCGCATGTAAAGTATAAATAATATAAATAAATGAAATAGTAGGTGTGTGAGAGAACCTTAAGAATGACATAAAAGTTAATCTCAGGTGACTGCGGCTCATGTCAAAATAAGTAACATTTGAAAAATGTAATAAAGGTTGCAATACACTTGTTCAGTCATTAAACTTATTTTTTTAAATAACTCAATAACAGTACGAGATAAGACACTAAATTTCTTAGAGAAATTAATTATATTTGACCTAAATAAGCTTCCCATAAATTAAAAGCAAATGAAGAAAAACACAATAGGTACAATACAAAACTCTTTATTGCACACCTCACACGTAATAAAATGAAAGTACACAAAACAAAAGAAATACAAAAAACAGAGGTCACAAAAGGCGGCCTTCTCGCTAAAAAGCGATCTCTTCCAGACAACCTTTGGGTAGAGGAGACACGATTACAAAATTTAGTAGTAGGTGGTAAACACCCTGTATGTATCTATCTATTAAATATATCATCGCCTGGTGCCACAGTTGCACTAGGCCGATTTGTGTGAGATATCCCAAGATTTATTTATTTATTATATGAAAAATAATAACTTCTTGACTGAAAAACCTGGAACTGTCCTTTACTCCTACAGGTATTTACCTAAAGAGCTCGTTATTTTCAATAGAGAAAATAAAAAATAACATACATTTCGTCGAGGACAGTGGAATACCGCGTAACTGACAATTTAAGTGTCGATTGTTTGATATTTGAACTCTATCTGGTATTGCTCTATCCCCGACGATTTGGGTAGGTATATGACGAGTTTTTGATATTACCTTAATAAAAGAAAGCTCTATAATAATAATAATAAGCCTTTTATTATTCCATATCTAAAAAATTACATATTTTTTGTGAAGTTTAGGTGTGTATTTCTACTGATATTTCAGATTTTATTTCAAAAAATATTAGAATAATATACAACTAAGATCTCAAAAGTAATCATGAAATTAAAAGTAAAAATAAAACTAAATAAATTATTAAGTGTATACATATTTACAAATAAAAAACAGGGGCGAGGTCAGCGCCAGATGGTAGGGTGCCCAGAAGGCTGGTGGCATTGCCGCGCTGAATTGCGATTCCGATTCGCTGCGCCAGGAACGAACCAGCCCTCTGGTCACCTGTAGCATCTGTGAGACGCTTCGCCAACTCCTTAAACACCCTATGTGCTCCGGGTCCCCAAGGCCCAAAGGTTTCCATTCCACCCCAAACGGCTCAAACATGCAGCCAGAGTCAATCGCTGCGTATTTGCGCCGTTTGAGGTTTTCGGCGCTTTCGGCGGCCGCACCAGCCTTGTTTGTGGTCCCTGGAAGATGGGACGGTGCCAGAGTATCCACGCACGTGGCGTCCCATACTAAAGGACGTCCCAGCTTCCAGGGGACAAGTGTCATGCCATCGGGCCGCTTCCCGTCGTCCCTGGTTAGACCTGTAGGTTCCAACACTGCTGGAACACCGGCACTGGTAAAGGCCCGGCGCAGGATGTCATTGAGACTTGCGTGGCGTGGAATTCGACCTGCGCTTCTACTGCAAGACAGGCCGTGCAGTCCTGTACCAGTGACGGTGAAACCGCAGTGGAAAGTATGCGGGGCAACACAAACAGCACCGAGTCGCAATGCCATCGAGAGTCTAAACGTCTCATTGCTTAAAAGAGTGCCTAGATTTTTGGAGGGCAAAGCATGTAACCATGCCCCGGACTCCCAACTCGAGCTGGCGAGGAGACGAGCACGCTCCGCGGAACTGGTGAACGTTTTGTACATGTGATTCCGTACCAGAACGCAGAGCGGCTCGTCCCACTGCCGCTGCGAGCAGGGGTCCGTGGGCAGGTCAATGTTGGGACAGTTCATCCTCCAAAAATCGATAGCTTCTGAAGCAAATGAAATACCTAAATTAGTGGGATGTTTTAGAATTTTGTTAACTAAATTTTGCGTGCTATGAACTGAGGAAAGGAATGCTGGAAGGGATATTATTGAAATTTTGCGGATCCCAATGCCTCCATGTCTTATAGGCAGGGAGGCTTGGGACCATTGTTTGTTGTTTAAATCAATGTTAATGACGGATGAAAGGGTCGTTTGTATCGCATTGTCCAGTTTTTCCAAAAGTTCGGGATAAAACCAAAGGTGACTGCAACGAAGGGCGTATGTAAATTTGGGTACAAATAGGCAATATTTTATTAAAGTGTAGGCCATATGTGAGTTGATTTGGCGCAACCGGTCGGAAAAAGTAGTAAATGTTTGGTAGTTTTGATTGATAAACTCAGGAAAAGATTCGTCCAGCACAGGTGAACCTAAGAGGTGAAGCGAGGTGGAGTCTACAATCTTGATACTTGGTGCCAAAGTGCGGAATTTTGATAGTGCAGTCTGTTTTGAATTATACGAATTTGGAAAGAACAATTCACACTTCCCAAAATTGAAAATTAGACCTATTTCAGCAAACTTTTTGGTAAGAGTTTGCAAATCATTTAATACCACATCGACATCACCGCCCAGGGTACCGTCATCTAAATACCAAACATTAAAACTACTGTTTAGACTCTCGATGATTGGTTGTATTGCTAGACTGAACAGGGCCGGACCTAAGGGATCTCCTTGTTGACATCCGACCGACGACAACAAGGAGTTGTTTTTGAATTGTAATTTTGAGGGGGTGCTATAGCATTGCCAAACAAAGTTGAATAGTTCCGGTATTTTTTCTTTAACTTGAGTCAGTAGGGTACAACGGTCAACTGAATTAAATGCATTTTGGACATCGACTTTCACCAAAACTTCACACTTTTTTCCGTTGATGAAAGTCCGTAGTGCATGCACCGCCGCCTCACAGCCTCCCTTCGAGCCGAAACCCAGCTGCACAGGTTGGAAGTAGCTGGCCAATTTGGCGGAAACAGAGGCGCAGCAGCATTTGGCAGTCAGGCGGCGGTAGGTGGACCCGACCGCTATTGGCCTAATTCCGCCATCTTTTTTAGCCAAGGCACACAGGTTAGCACCGTACAGAACGCCTGTTACATCTGGGTTAACCGAACCCGAGAGCATGAAATTGGTCAGGACCGTCAGTTCTTTAAGTAGCGAATTCCCAGCATCGCCACACGAGTGACACAGAAGATCTTTTAAATGTTGTGGTGATAATCCGTCGAGGCCGCCCGCAGAGCCATTAGGGAAGGAGAGTACGGATTTAAGAATTCTGTCAGAGGATACCTGGAGACAGGGGCCGGAAGTGTCAGGTGGGACAGGAAGGGGCAGGTTAGTATGCGGGGTGGGGTGTTTACTACGTAGGGTTTCAAGGGTTTCGGCTGTATTAGGGGCTATTATATCGCTGGAGAATAATAACCGTGCCGCTCCTTTGATATTCCCTTCCCCGACCTTAGTTTCTACACTACGTGGTATAGAAAAATGTTGGCTTGACTTGGGTTTGGGCAGATCATTTAGGTCACGAGGGTTGAGGCAGTTCTGTTTAATCGAGGACGTAAGGGAAATATCTGTTTGAGTCGCTTGTTTAGCAAAAAGTATTCGATATGGAAAAGTGAGGAGATGCTCCCACGACTCAGGCGTATTTTGGGTTACGGCAGATTTGATGTCTTCTGCAAGTTTGTGGGCCACCTGAATGCGTGCGCCGCGAGGGATACGCTTGATAACAGGAACTGACTGCTTCAGTGTGCTTAACTTTCCTGATAAGGGCTGGACTCCTGTGGAGACGTGGGCAGGCTGTGTATTTCGGTTAGTGACAATGATGTGGATGCGGGAGATATGTATGTTTAAGCCCTCCTGGGTTTTAAAAGAGCGTGTGCAGTGTGGGCACTGTACCAGGTTTTCTGCGGGAAGAGAGGCATTGGTCAGGGGACCCGAGTTAGATAAGCTTACATAATTAGACATTTAAATAACCAGCAAAAACAAGATTAACAAAGGAAATATAAAAACTAACGAATACTAATATTTACATACAATACAGTTTATCTAAAAAAAATAAAAAGGATATTGAGAGAGTCAGTGTAAGGTACACGGCGGGCAGATATAACTATTAGCGATCAACAATTCTTCATTTCACCTTCATACCGTTGTTTTATCGACTTTATCGTTCAGCCACAAAACTGTTGTCCACCCTCATCATAGTAAATCACGATAATATATACACATAAACATTAGTAAAATTTATGAATACACACGAAGAATCCATGTTTACAAACTTTAAATAGATTTTTTCATGCTTTGACATAATGTGTCAAATTGGCCGGGTGCACGTCTCGCATCATAGAGGCCCGGACTGCGGTCTCCGCAGAGAAAACAACCACTGTGGTTTTATTATTTATGCGTTTGATGACAATCACATAGATGGAACCTAAGAATATACATTTAAACGAATTTATTTATGTTATTTTACGGACAAGTCAATTTAGGTGGTTGTTTATCCGTTGCTATGTTTTGAGTTTAGGTTATTTGACATGGATCCCTTGTCGGGTGTAGGCCTCCTCCATCTCTTGCCATCTGTTCCTGTCTCTTCCAAGTATCATCCAGTTTTTTCCCGCTATTTTCCACAGATCTTCTGCCCAACGCTTCTTTGGTCTTCCAACTTTCCTTTTGTTATATGGGCCTTTCAATTGTGTGGCTGTTATTGTTTATTTTTAAATTATTATTAAAAGAAAGCTCTGCTAAATGAATTTTCATAAGTTTTTACTGACTATTGATATTGGAACTAATACTTGATTTATGATAAGTTGATAACGGAGACTTAGGTCCCATTTCTCAAAAGCTTGTAACTTTTAATACAAGTGGAAGTCTCTTCTTGACACTATTAATTGGATAAGGACTTCCGCTTGTATTATAAGTTACAAGCTTTCGAGAAATGGGCCCCTAGGCTCTCGGAAACATGTCGTAGTCACGCGTAAGTAGTGAGTTTAACCGTTTAATTATATTCATTAGTGATTATGTCTCACGAATGTTTCAATTCATGAAGTTTTTAAACCTTTCATGCAATAAATGATTTGTAATAAGTGTTTTTTAACTAGGTAAAGGACATTTCCAAGCGCCTTATAGAGGCGTCGGGTGACCAGAGAGAGGCACTCTACCTCCCCAGCAAGACCTGGGGCAATTTTTTTATTTATAATGTATCTTTACTGTCTTCATACTTTTTTCTTGTGTTTTTAAATAAATATGTATAATATTTTGTACTTATTTGTATTTGAACCATTGGAACCGGGGTGTCAAACATTAGATACTTTACTTTGTACTTGTAGCAACGAACGTTTTACGGTTTTCTTGCTGATGGAAACAATATAGATTAATAACTGGTTATTTCAGTAGGCAAACGGTAAAATTAGTATTATAGCTTGCAACATACCACAATCAACGAAGCTTAAAGAATTGTCTCTTAAATGTTTTTTTTTTATTTCATGTGGGAGCCAAAACCGCCAAGCATAGATCCATGGGCAATGAGGGTCTGGTCTATGATGAAAGGGAATTTTTTAAACCGTTTTAGACCGTTACGTACCTAATGTATTTTAATACGCATTTTAGGAAACGATTTTGTTACCTATTGTATTAGTCTTATCACACTTAATTGACCGATATCAAACGGACAAATAAAACCTTTAATTACCTACCATATTTTATAGAATATATACAGGGTGTAAGTCTAATACGGGCGAAGCTCTTAACGGGTGTTAGTTTACGACATAATAAGTACATTCAAATAACTTTTACTTAAAATTAGAGCAACAAAATTTTCCATACAAAATAATTCGGCGCGCAATGTAGAGCAACATACGCGAGTTAAACACTCGTTGACAGCTAATTTCAAAAGCAGATGACATAACTGCCATATTAACAATAACAATATTCGTACCTACATTGCTGCTCCGATAATCTTAAAAAAATTCTGTCGGATCATAATTGAGAGTAACTTTAAAAAAACCTTGTAATCCATGATTACACTAGTGAATCCCATGCCTGGTTTAATTGATCGCCCGTATTAGACTTACACACTGTATATAGTTTTGTTAGTAAAATACCCTTTTTATAAAGTAAGGCATTCAAAATACCAAAAAAGATCAAAAACATTTTTTGGCACATTTGACATTAAACTCATTCAACATTTCTTGTTTTGAGCCTCAGGAATATTCCGTTTTTTTTTTTCATTCGGTACATTTATGAATTACTAGTTGGTGAATGCGACCGTGTGGTGACGGCAATAAGAATACATTTGTCACTACCCCAACTCCTCCTGCGGGTGTCGTAAGAGTCGACTAAGGGATTGAAGTGTCACTGACCATTATTTGATAAAAGATTGATGATGGGCAGCAGCGTCATCATTGTGGACTCATTACTGCGATCGCCAATCCGCTTGGCCAGCGTGGCGTTATGGGTATTTTCCTCCAAATGCGTTTATACGCATAGTTAATAGAAGAGGCCTACGTCCAGCAGTGGACTATCATAGGCTGATGATGATGAATGATGGTGAACACGACTTTGTCTGCGCACACACTGGTGATGTCTTTTTTCGGGTGTCAAACTGTTTTCATACCAAATTTCAATAAAATTACAAACTTACAACCTTCTTTGACCGGACTATGATTATTACCTATATTATTAGCCATAAAATCAATACTAAGTAATGACAGCCATCCCCCACTTACCGGCACATGTAAACATGCATGTAATGTATGTAATTACGCTTTGCATGGAACCGATCGTTTGTGATGTGTTGCGAAAAGGAACTGGTAATAATATGGTTATTGTTCACCCTTTTCAGTTATTAAATGGTCTCGTATGTACATGAATTTTCAATTCAATCTTAGACGTGAAGAGTATGTTAATGAAATCAGAAAAATGCGGTTTTGTTTAGCGGCAGGTTAACGGGTAAGACAGTGGTAGCTATCCGGGCCCGGAGGGCTGACCCAGCAAAAATATAAATTATACCGATCCATAAACAAAATCGATCGATATCGAGTAGCATAGGTACATACAAAAACACTGACAGTCGCATTGACAAGCTCCTCTCTTTTTTTGAAATCGGTTTTAAAATTAACTCTTCTTTTAAAGTCTTATCATTCCGCGCAAATGTTTACCTTGGCATTTTGACACTAAAATTGGTTATAATTATATTTTGACCTTCATTATATGAACTTTCATTTAATTATGGTTTAGGCCTAATTAAATTTCACTAGACGAGATCTAAACTCGAATTCATACAAGATTTAGATACTAAGATCATATCGGGTTATTTTTAGTAGGGTTCCGTGTGATCAATATTTATAAACATACGCCTCTGTTTATTTTAAGATACAGTATAGGGTAGGTATGGATAGTTGGGGTCGTAAGAGTCGACTAAGGGATTGAAGTGTCACTGACCATTATTTGATAAAAGATTGATGATGGGCAGCAGCGTCATCATAGTGGACATATTACTGCGATCGGTAATCCGCTTACCCAGCGTGGCGATTATGGGCATTTATTTCCTAATTCCTAATGCGTTTAATACGCATAGTTAATAGGAGAGGCCTACGTCCAGCAGTGGACTATCATAGGCTGATGATGGTTTAGGGAAGGGAGGTGTTTGTGTTATATTATCATAGGCTGATGATGATGATGATAGTGGATAGTTAGGGTAGTTATTTGATTAGCGTCATAATCGGGGAGAGAAGGGATGGGAAGTAGTTGGTGTTTTTGCACCCCAAGTGTTCCTAGTGCTATTAAAAAAAAAGATATTCTCTTAAAAGTAATTGTGAAAACACCAATCAAATTAATTTAAATAAATATAATGTAAATAATATAATAATGTTTACATTTTTTTATCCTACTAACGAATGTTATACAACATTCAGTATTTTCAAGTAATGCTATTAAAAAATATCGAAGACTTCTATTTCACATACAATACAATACAAAACTCTTTATTGCATACCTAAAAGAAATACAAAAAACAGAGGTCACAAAAGGCCTTATCGCTAAAAAGCGATCTCTTCCAGACAACCTTTGGGTAGAGAAGATACGATTACAAAATTTACTTAGAACTACGAAGCCGTCCAATGGAAAGGCATAATACAGGGTGTTTTCAAATTAGTCACGGATACCTTAGGGTATCCATGTGTTCATGATAAGGAATCATTTTACTTATGGGACTCATATCGAAAAATCGAAAAAATAAAATCTCTTTCTATGAAATGTTGATCACCTGATGAAACCACTTTGTATGAAAAGGCGATTTTTTTTTCAAGATTTCGATATGAGATGAGTCCAATAAGGAAAGTTGTCCGTTATCGTGAACACAATGCATACCCTAAGGTATCCGTGACTAATTTGAAAACACCTTGTATAATTATTTGGACTAATGGAACCCTAAAATCTGACAGGCATGTCAAGAGGGTGCTATACTGACACATGAAAGCCTTACAGTTTGTTAATTCGTCATTTCGATTTGAGAACATGACTGATCATTTAATTTCAATATACACGGTGCCTCGCGAGGAACCCACATAATTTTAATGCTGAATTCCTGAGCATATTTAAAGTATTTAATGTTATATAAAATTTCCTGGATTCGGCTTGGTTCCAAAGATAATTAACCTTTTTTGGGAAAAAGTTTTTCGACGTAACTCGTCATAAAACTTCTTTTTGATTACAATGCTGCCAGAATGTGTTCTAATATTACCACGCCTTTTGCCTGACAATCGAAAAATAAGAATAGACTTGACGAAAAAACCTGTCCCTAAAAAAAAACATTTAAAAAATTCGTTTTAACAAATTGTTGTTATTATAAAAAGTATTGGAAACTTTAAAAAGTATTCAAAAAGTCTAAAAAAAATCGAAAAAAAAAATTTTTTTTTTGTGGAATTTGACATTTGATCTCATAATATTTTTTGTTTATTTTCATGTCTAGAATGCATAGTTAAAATTATGTGGTTTCTCGCGAGGCACCGTGTATGTATCAGTGCAAACTGAAAGGTATCTTGTCATGGCTCTTAAAATAAACCTTATGAGTTCTTCAATAAATACCATTATGAACATATCGTGGCAAGATACCTTTCCGTTTGCACTAACACATATTTATCTTGGCAACAACATTTCAGTCACTTTTAACCGATTTCAAAAAAGAGGTTCTTATTCCGACTCTGTTTAGGCGATATCTCCTAAAGTCTTGAACCGATTTTCTTTTTTTTATAACCGTTGACTCCAAGTCGGGGTCTGATGAAGGGATCTTGGAGAAATCGGTTGAAGTCAACAATTAATTTGATTATAATTAATTTGGATCGATTCATTTATGAGCATTTTCGTTTTGTTATCCGTCAAGCTATAAACTTTGGACCGATACGACCTTCAAACCTTAAAGAAAAGAGCGTACTCATCATAAAGGCCGGCAACGCATTTGCGACGCCTCTGGTGTTGCGGGTGTCCATGGGCGACGTTTGCCACCTTCAGCATAAAAAATGCTACACTCCAAGGTCATTACTATACTCACTTGTGATTAAAATGCGTTTTATCCGCTCGTGTTAGGGTGAAGACACATTTATCAGCATGCGTACGCATTTTGTCAAATAAAATTGGCCGTTTAGTATGAAACATGTAAGCATGCGTACGCATGCGGAAAGCTGGACGCGGTCCCATACTAATCTGATATTTTCTATAGACAAAATGCGTAAGCATGCTGATAAATGTGTCTTCACCCTAAACGAGCGCTTTCTGATCAAGTGAGGACGAAGTTTACCCAAAGGCTTGGCAATAAATGTGCAAGAAACAATACTGAGAACATACCATGAGAACATTCCCTATTTTGGAAATTTCTCTTCCGTGCATTTGCTAATTGAATGTAACCGTTTGTGTTAAAAAAAAGTTACCATAGCACGGGCCGCCGACTGTTTACATTAACATTTGAACTACATAATTCATCACACATCCCAATCGCGTGATTGCTTTTATAATGCTAGCAAATCGTTCTTTGGAATGCGGCAAAATTTCAACGTTTTTGTCACTGTTTTTTTTTAGTTTTAATTATTTCTAGCTTGGATCGCGAACCCTTTTCGCACAAAGAAGAAAAGTGTTACAAAAATTCCATAAATTATGAAATGTATAAAATTGTAAACTAGGACATTTTTATATTGATTTAAACTTTCACGATTATCACACATGTTTTATAGACAAACGGGTCTTAATCGCGTAAACTTAGGTACGTTTAATAATATCCTGTCGTTTCGGGCATGACGTTACACCCGTGGTCGCAGGCAGACTCACACGTAAGTTTACGCGATTAAGGCCCGTTTGTCTTTAAAATAGGACATTTTTAACCTGTGTAGTATCAAAATCTCGAGATTCTGAGGAGAAATAACACAAAAATCAGGAGAACCATACAAAATTAATAGTTAATGGCATTATTTTAAGTAAACACTCAAATACCTCAATAAAAGGTTATATAATGAACACAACATTTGTCAATTTTGTAATTATTTTGTTATCATTTAATTACCTAGTCACAATTTCACGTCTAGGTACTTATTAAAATTGTGTAAAGCCCCATAAAGATTTTAATACACCCGCGTTATGTCCCGTGAGTCCCATTATCTATGGTAAAGTAATATCCCGACAGGTTTACTCTACGGTATTGGGAGGGTCACTGTGTAGATAATGAAAAACACATTAGCAGTTAAGCATTCACTCTGACAACCCTATTGATCCACTACCAATTTATATTTTACTGCCGACACTAGCAACACACGGTTCGTAAAAATGTTGTTTTTGATTTTCACTAACCGCAAAAATAAATTGGCAGTTACATACCGCTACCAAGTTAACTTTACAGTTAATAAAGGCGCTACTTCTAACAAAAAGTATGTTTAAATGTTAGTTTAAATTTTCGCCACCGGCAAATGCAAATTGCTAAAGGTAATCATAACCTCTTTGCTGCCAGCTGTCAATTTTCCCGCCAGTTTTCAATTTTCGAACTCACTGAGCTCCATAAACAAAGAATTAGTTTAAATTTGGAACGTATTATGTAGATTATTTGTGACATTTGAATATCATCCATAGATTTAAGGTAACTAAAGTCAATATAAAATATCAGATATTGTGGTGAATGTTGTGGATTTTATATTACGATAAAGAGTAAATGGATTGTTTTTTGGGCGTGTTTCAAATAAGTATGGAATTGTTAGGTTTGTCGTGAGGGAGCAAAATGATTTAGGGCGAGGATGATAATCAAACCTGAACTAAGTAGATGAATTAATTTAAATTTACGAAAGCAGCATAACAGGGATATTTGTTTAATTACGTATATTCTTTGAAAGTTCTGGGATATTGTTGTTGTAGCTACGTTAATAGAATTTTACTACTTTATTGTTTAAGAAACTTAATTACACATTAAATAGTAGATACATTACGACACAAGTGCGAAAAACTCGTGTCGATTTATGTTTTAAAACATCGCCACTCGTTTCGGATTTTCTGTAATTCGCACTTGTGTCGTAATGTAATACCTACCTACTATTAAACATTAATTTATTCAGTCAGCCTTCTTAGCTTAGTTGGCTGGAGATTCAGGGTTCGAATTCCAGCGAGGGCATTATTTGTGTATTCTTTTATCTATTACAAATACTTGTTCCTTAGTCGTGGTTATCTATCTATTTAAATATCTTTCTATTACATCTGTATATACCTACATATGTACTTATATTGTCACTTGGTACATCACAAGCCTTAATTGAGCTTTGTAAGATATCCCAAGGTATTTATTTATTCATCAGTTTGTAGAAGGTTATACAATTTAAAGAGATTATCAATGAATGTATAGGTATATAACATTTACCTACTTACACGTTATACGTTCTATACTTACCGCACTATATGCAAAACATGTAAAGGTAAGAATATAGCACTCATTGCAATATATCCCAGTAAATATACCTAAACAAATATTGGGGAGGGCATTAGGGCTTTTGTGGGCACACCTGCATTTTCCCGTGTAGGGCGACCATGCCCACTGGACATTGAAAACGCAGTCCCACCTCGGTACACCCTTATTCATAAAAACTATATTATAGGCGTATACACGGTGCCTACGGACATACGGTACTGAAACGTGGCCGCTTACAATGGGTCTCATAAGAAGGCTCAAAGTCGCCCAAAGGGCAATGGAGAGGCCTATGCTAGGAGTCTCTCTGCGTGATCGGATTAAAAATGAGACCATCCGCAGCAGAACCAAAGTAACCGAAATAGCTCTCCGAATCGCTAAACTGAAGTGGCAGTGGGCGGGGCACATTGCGCGTAGAACCGATGGCCGTTGGGGGGGAAGGTTCTTGAGTGGCGGCCACGTACCGGAAGGCGTAGCGTGGGTAGGCCCCCCACAAGGTGGACCGATGACCTGGTGAAGGTCGCAGGAGTCCGCTGGATGCGGGTGGCGCAGGACCGGTCATTGTGGCAATCTTTGGGGGAGGCCTATGTTCAGCAGTGGACGTCTTTCGGCTGATATGATGATGATGATGATGACACGGTGCCTCGCGAGGAAACCACATAATTTTAACTATGCATTCTAGACATCAAAATAAACAAAAAATATTATGAGACCAAATGTGAAATTCCACAAAAAAAAAATTTTTTTTTCGATTTTTTTTAGACTTTTTGAATACTTTTTAACATTTCCAATACTTTTTATCATAACAACCATTTGTTAAAACAAATTTTTTAAATGTTTTTTAGGGACAGGTTTTTTCGTCAAATCTATTCTTATTTTTTGATTGTCAGGCAAAAGGTGTGGTAATATTAGAACACATTGTGGCAGCATTGTAATCAAAAAGAAGTTTTATGACGAGTTACGTCGAAAAACTTTTTCCGAAAAAAGGTTAATTATCTTTGGAACCAAGCCGAATCCATTAAATACTCTAAATATGCTCAGGAATTCAGCATTAAAATTATGTGGGTTCCTCGCGAGGCACCGTGTATTATATAATCTTCTAATGTGTGTATACGCATAATTAATAGAAGAGGCCTACGTCCAACAGTAGACTATCATAGGCTGATGATGATGATGATGATATTATATTAATATCTAATCGAAACAGAAGGTAAGGGTCAAGGCCGTTTTCCAACTAGATAGATCGGTCAATTGAAGCACTCAACCTTTCTCTATCTAAGTATTGTTCTGTTGTGAAAGAAGCAAAATTCATGATGAAGATAGTCATAAGGAAAGAGGAACCAGAGTGAGATAATTAATAATAACTTTCTTCCAAACGCAAATATCAAATTGGCAGAAAGGCAACCGAATAATTAGCTCATTGCGGTTTAACGAGCGTTTATAAAAGCGTTTTGTGGTAAATTTACTAGTAGGTATAATTAAAGCCAAGTTGAATTTTGTAGCTGACGCGGGTTCGTATATGAAGGGTACCTACATAGAAAATTTAAAGCATCTGGCCTGCTATCACGAACATCGAAGTTTGTAAATTTCGGAGATTTATCTCTGTCACTCCAATGAAGGCGTCATTAGAATGACAGAGAAAAATCCCTGAAATTTGCAAACGTCGATGTTCGTGGTAGCAGGCCTGTCTTCGCCATTCTAATCTGTAACTGTATTTAAGCCCTTATGGCAAGCAACAAAGTGGAACGTTTTATTCAAAACGCTCTCATATTAATTAAATGAGACTTCGTCCCCTAATTCCCACAATCATGGTCACCCTACAGCCCAACCCCAAGCGGGCATCATATTTCATAATTCACTGAACATTTTTCTTAATCTATTTCACGGGGCTTTCAGCAGGGCGCCATTTTGTGTCAGGTACTTTGTATTTACGAATCTCCCTTCGTACAGTCATCTCTAATATACAGGGCGTCCCAAAGTTATGGGACATGAAGGGCAAGTACCTTAAATATCGTAGATAGAATATTTTGCTGAAAGAAGACTTCATTTTATTTTGAAAATTAAATAATATTGCATTCAAAAAATTCCAAAAAAATTTTGCTTTTTCTAGGCATCGAATCTAGGTAGTTTAAAACAAAAAAAATGTTTCGTAATTTTATAATGTCATTCGAAAGAATGGATAAAAACCAACTATTTTTCTTAAGAAACATAGTATCTACAACTCAAAGAATAACCACAGAAGTTCGGTTCAAAGATCGAAAAAAAATTGTAGTTGGTTCGATTTCCGGGTAAATCATGTAATTTTTTAAAAAACTTTGAATGCAGAATTACTAAATTTTAAAATAACATAAAGTCTCCTTTCAGCAAAATACACTATCTACGATATTCAAGGTATTTCCCCTTCAAGTCCCATAACTTTAGGACGCCCTGTACACAGGGTGTAGATACTCGTATAACTGAATGGTTAAACTCACACTCACATGTATTTAGTCACTACGCGCTACATGTTCCGGGGAGCCTAGGTCTCCTTTTTCAAGCACTGAGCGTTCATGTAGCCGTGTGGCGACGGCAGTAAGAATACATTTGTCACCACCCCAACTCCTCCTGCCGGGTGTCGTAAGAGTCGACTAAGGGATTAAAGTGTTACTGACCATTCTACAAGATTGATGATGGGCAGCAGCGTCATCATAGTGGACACATTACTGCGATCGCCAACCCGCTTGCCCAGCGTGGCGATTATTGGCATTTACCTCCTAATGCGTCTATACCTACGCATAGTTACTAGGAGAGGCCTACGTCCAGCAGTGGACTAACATAGGCTGAATTGATGATTTTTTGATTTGATTGAGCGTTCATGATCATGACATACGTAAGTAGGTACATGACATGTCGCGCGAGTTTAACCTTCTAATTATATATTTCCATATTTATAGTTGTTTTGTCTCACGAAAGTTTAAATTCAATTGTATACAGGGTGGCCAAAAAATAAGTACTTTCCAGTTGCCTGTTAGATTTTGGGACTCAGAATAGGCCCCCTAAATGGTTATTGGAAATTTTTCTGTAACTTAAAAAAAAACAGGGTTGGGAAAATATTTAAATCACTTAAAATAGTAAGGTTGGTGCCACCAGTACCATTACAAAGTAGTAGTAAGTATACTTTTGAATTTTTAATTGATTCCAAAAAACTCCTAAGGAGGCTAAGTAATCTCTTTAAATAACAATGACAACGGTAAAGCACTTACTTTTGGCCACCTCGTAAGTATTTTACGGTAGGATTCGGTAGGGCCGCGGAACAATTTTGAAAATCGGTACCCCGATTAGATATCGAGTACCAAACATACATTGTATACCTTACCTATACCTGTGTGCTCCTCGCTGCGCGACCAGGAGTCCGACTCCAGCGTTGTGAAGATTACGAAACTCCAAGCGGAGAAGATTTGTGGGCTACTTGTGTTGTCAACGAAATGACGTGTTACATATGCGTAGTGTATATTCCTCCTAATGCAACGGACGAAACTTACCTTAGATGGTTTCAGAAAGTAGAGTCAGTGATTGAGACATTAAAATGTGAAGTTGTGGTTGTCGACGATTTAAACTTGAACCCGATACATACATCTCAAAATGTGTTAGCTTGTTATGGTTATTTTTTAGCAGTATGCGGTTTAAAGGAGACGAATGAGGTGATGAATGGACATGGCGGTAAGTTAGATGTTGTGCTGGTGTCGGAGCGCATCTCGGGTACTGTAGTGACAGAGTTGCCAGGATTGGGGCTGGTTGTGAGACCTGATACATATCATCCCCCTCTGGATATTTCGGTTCCAACCGACTGTCTATCGCGTCATTCTCCTACGGAACGGTTGGACCCTAGTAACTTAGCAATGGACTTGGATTGGAATTTCCCTAAAGGTAATTATGAGCTCACGTATAAATTAGTCTCGGAAGTAAGCTGGCAGGGAGTTCTCAATGTTATGGAGGTCGACAGTGCCGTAAATAAGTTTTATGAAATATTATACCAGATTTTTGATTTATGCGTACCTAAACATAATCGTCAGAAAAAGCTGGGTAGACGCTATCCCGTCTGGTTTACTGCAGACCTTATTAAGAACTTAAGACAAAAAAGTTACTTACATCGAATTTGGAAACGCACGAACAATGTAGAGTCGTACAATAAGTTCGCGAAATTAAGGTCTGAGGTGAAAAGACGAATGGCGTCTGCGTACGACGATTACGTCGGCCGAATTCAAAGAGAGGTAAAAGGAAACCCTAGGGCATTTTGGCAGCACTTGGACAGTCTAAAGACAAAGGGAGGATTTGTTAACAGTGTGAAGCTTGATGGGAAACATTTTACCGGATCTGAAGTGGCTGATGCGTTTGCTAGCTATTTTTCTGGGGTATTTTTACCAAACAGCCCGGTGCTTGATCCTAATGCTTCAGAGATGGAAGATCAAAGTCGAAGTGCCAACTATATCCATGTAGCTGCAATAACAATGGAAGAGGTCGTGTCAGGGATAAAGCGTCTTAAATCCAACTGCGCTATAGGGCCTGATAAAGTGCCAGCGTATGTTGTAATGTAAAGGGTTGCATGGAGTACTTAAAAGCTCCTTTGCAACATATCTTTAATTTGGTGCTAAGTTCTGGCTTGTACCCTCTACGCTGGAAAATGTCAAGGGTCAGACCTATCCCAAAGGCAGGTGACAACAGTCTTGTCGAAAACTATAGACCCATTGCCGTCCTATCCACTATGGCTAAGCTATTTGAATCCATACTCCACCGAACACTATGTGCGCAGGTTAAACCATTTCTATGTGACGCACAGCACGGGTTCAGACGCGGCCGCTCTGTTGACACCAATTTATTGACGTTGGCTGATAGTATTTCTGAGCACCTGGATAGAGGAATACAGGTCGATGTCCTTTATTTTGATTTCGGAAAGGCTTTCGATCGCGTGGATAACGATGTGTTGCTGAAGAAACTAGCTCAGATTGGGTTTTCGCCCGCATTATTGTCCCTCTTCGCGAGTTATCTACGCGATCGACAGCAGTATGTCCAACATGGATGCTTTGTGTCGGCACCATACCATACCCGGTCGGGCGTGAGTCAGGGCTCCATATTAGGACCTTTCTTGTTTGGGATCATGATAAATGACCTCAAGTCAGTTCTTCGGTCGGCTCAGTGTCTGCTGTACGCTGATGATCTCAAGTTGGTGTATGGAGTTGAGCAAAGCGCTGACTGTGATTCGTTGCAGAGTGATATAGATTCGGTATTTCGGTGGAGTGTGGAGAACAAGCTGCTGTTCAACTCAGCCAAGTGTTGCGTCTGCACTTTCAGCCGTGCTCTTGTCCCGATACACGTTCAGTATATGCTTGGGTCCGAGCTAATAAATCGCGTGTGGTCGGTGAAAGATCTAGGTGTCGTCTTCGATACGCGTCTCACTTTTCATGAGCATATCTCATCGCTCGCTGCCAGTTGCTATCGAAGGCTGGGCTTCGTTATCCGCAACCTTCGTCACTTTAACGACCCCAGTGCCATCAAACTAGTATATAACGCTTTGGTGAGAAGCAAGTTAGAAACCTCGTCGATCATTTGGCATCCATACGAATCTTCTTACACCTTGCTTCTCGAAAAGGTTCAAAAAGCTTTTCTGAGATTTTTATTCCGGAAAATGTATGGGTACTTCCCCTTTCTGTACCCAACCAAGTATATTCTAGGGACCTTAGGTTATAACTCGTTGGAGGTGAGACGTAACCTTAGCCTTCTGTCTTTTGCATGTCAGACCCTCCGCGGTGATTCTGACTGCCCGGAACTAGTCAGGCGACTTGTGCGACTGCATGTACCGGACGTCCCCAGAATAGCCCTTAGACCACGGCGACGCGACCTGTTGGCAGTGCCGGCGGCGCGTACCGTGTCGCGCATCAACTCTCCACTGCTGCGCGCTCTCACACACCTAAATGCGCTCTTGGCATCTGCACCAGAGTGTGACTTGTTTGCATGGCGATGGGCGGCTGTGAGAAATGAATGCCTGAGGTTCTGTGAGGGGATGAATGTTAGGCTTTCAACTGTGAAAATGTAATTGTGTGTACATTATCTATGTAAATCTAAATGTATAGCAACTTATTTGTACCTTTGTTATTTTGCATGACGAATTGGATGTACTGTAAAGTCGTGTAAATATTTGTAAATAAATAAATATAATACCTATATACCTAAATTTTTTATCAGTTGAATGAGAACCTGCTTTTTTGAATCCGATAATAATTGGATATTTACTATATTTGGGATATAAAATCGTTTTCGAGTATCTGTCTCTGTCATTCCAACAAAGCAGTCATCGGAGCGACGGAGATACCCAAAATTTTCAATTTTCCATGTTTGCGATAAACTCTTACTTAGTGTTTTTAATTATTGTTTGTCCCTTTCTGTCTATAGACAATAATGTAAGACCGAATGGGACAAACAATACTTAGCGGCTTGCTAAGTTAGGAAATGCATATGAATACGGGGGTTAGACCATCAAAATATATTTCCTCTTACGGTAAGTGCGAAAAGTAAAGGCGTTTGGCAGTTAGGCGCGTCCATACATCCCTAGCGTCTTTATTTTCTGAACAAACTGTAAAAATCTACCTGGCCAAGCAATTAATATGGAACCCGCCATCTGTCGGTAGGATGAACTAATCACCTAATAAGAAACCCGATTATTCTTTCTACAGGGTGTTATTTTTAATCTGGTTATTTTTTTTATTTTTTTCAGAGCTCTTGAATAAAGTACAAAAGGCGGACTTAATGCCATAAGGCATTGTCTACCAGTCAACCATTAGGCCAAACAGAAATTAAAAGTATTGGTGCGGTGAAAGACACAAGTAAAAGAAAATTAAAACAGCAAACAAAAAAAATACTACAATAGGTACATGTTAATAAATATGAATATTATGAATACACAATAGCAAAAAAAATAGGTACAAATAAATACAATTTTCATATATTTCAATACATACAAAGAATATAATATACATACATACATACCATTTATAAGTACCCGCTACTAAACTACTACGAATTCTATTTACGAGACTTCCAATAAATGCTTAGGTACGCATCTGACGCTTGAATACAGGCTTGGTCTGCGGCGGATTTGTCTCTCTCACTCTAATGACGCCTTCGTTTGAGTAACAGAGAAAAATCCTCGAAATTTACGAATTTCGATTTTCGTGGTAGTAGCCCTGAGCCTGCCATACCTTTCTTTGTTTCACAGCATTTTTCACAGACAAGTCCGGTACATGAAATACAAAAAATATTGAACTAAAATTTGATCACCCTGTTCCCAAATCGCACCCAAATGACATCCGACCCAAGTTATATTTTCAAAAACCGAGATAATTAAAAAAAGAACAAGATGGCCGCTTTCAACGGCCTTCGGTATTCCAAATTCAAAAATGACGTTAACGACCTTTGAGATACATAAAGTTATTCCCATTTCAAAAACACCGGCAGTAATTCAAATGCGCCGAGAAAAAAAGCCTAATTTCATGCTCTCGCGCATCATTCCATTTTTAAAATGACCGGAAAGAGACAGGGTTATATTTTCGTGAGTTCGAAAAGGACAGATGGATTATGAATGTATTAATCGGGTCGTAATTTTTGGAAATATGTTGTTGAGTTGGATTATATCATTTTTTTGGCTCGACGGGAGACGGGAACGATTTTGTGGGTTGTGTTTTGTTATGTAATTTGTATGGAAGGTAGGGAAAGTTGGATTGCCTATGATGAGGTCATTAACAGACAAGATCGTTAAGAACACTGGATATTTCGTGAGATAGAATTATATATAATAACACGTAATATAGGCCCGTATAAAGGCAATTGCGCGATGAACGTAGTCTTGATGGCTACCAGTTTTGGTTTGGTTGTTACTTAAAGCAGAGTTGGGCAAAAGTAGGTAATCCAATTACTCCTTCCGACTACTTGTGTATGTGTACTTTGTAATCTTTATTACTAAGTACATATAGCCATGATTTCAAATAAAGAAAATACTTTTTTCCCAACTCTTGAAATGTTTTCAGACGTTCGCTTGTCGATATCGATTACAAGGATCTCTAGAAAAGTTTTGCTACAAATAGAGAAATATGTTTCAATTTTTTTCGGGAAAATTGGGAAAAACGTTATATGAAATTGTCGAGATCCATAAAAATATTGTTAAAGCACTGTTTTTTTTCTACTACGAATCTGGTATTATGGTTACAAAACATCTGGTTTACATAATTCAGTGTATTCAAAATTAAATTTCCAAATAAACAAAATAAATTATCTATGTAAGATGCCGTCATTTAGCCTGGGGGCAAATTCGAGTCCATATTGGTATTTGATATAAATCAAATGAAATATTTTCAACCTACACAAAAATCTACAATCTATATACGGCCTAAAGGTAGCAAAAATCATCAATTACTTACCTACGATTGATCATTATCTTCGATTAAGTTTTACGATGTGTTAAAAATCTATGAAGAAAATTTTGGTTGAATAATTTAATGCACCTAAGTTGGGTACATCTATGAAATACCTACTTTTTTAACCCTTAAATGCATGAATTTTTCTTTTCGTTCCAAAAATAAAATGGCTTACCTAATGACGTCTAAAACACGAGAAAAAGAGAAAAAAAAATCTGTGGACATATTTTGGGTGAAATTTTTACTACTAATCAAAATTTCGATACCTACATCATACATTATGCATTTTTTTTTGCAAAATCGTGCATGATAAAATATGCAAATATTGTTTACTTTTAGATTGAAGTATATTAAGTTCAGTAATTGTAGAAACTTTAAAGTATGCAATTACATGCATAATTCTAATAATAAATAATTTCTTACTTAGTTAAAAACGGCTAAACACAAGCAACGAAAACAAATTTCTGCCATCTTGCTTATAAGGACACGTAAGTTTTTTTTTAATACAGTTACGCCAGCGAATCAGGTATAAATTTGAAAGTTCATTAATATCCTTGCAAAATCATCCTTAAGAACATAATATACATATCTAGTTTTCAAACACCAACTACGTTTTGGTTATGTTTATGTACGATACATCGTACACTATGCATTTAAGGGTTAAGACAGCTTTAGTGTGAAATACCTATGTAATCACTAGATAGGTATTTTTAGAATTGATTTATACTACCTACTACCTTTACCAGATACCGGTTTAAAAAAAAATAGTTTTCTAATTCAAACTTCAAATCAACTTTCAATAATTTCTGTCTGTATAATCTTTTGTTGATCGATTAGGTAGGTACTCAATTTACCGCTAGTTAAATGTTATAGTATTTATATGTTATTGTTCTGTGTTGACATAATATATAGGTATTTACCTATCATTATGTAAAATAATGGGGACCAACCTATCGTAAATTTCTCAAGATGTATAACAAATATCTCTGACAGAAGCTAATTTAGCCCAAACATCTAAAACCCAAAATTATTGCCTATCGACAAAAAAGTCGTTACTCACCTGCCTCGAACGGAACCATTCCTAATTCAAATCCATCCCTGAACCTCAAACAAAAACCGTCGGCCATCTTTGGACCATGATTGCCTCTCAAAGTGCCGCGCCATTTAAAAACTTAATTCTACCAGTCGTTAGTGTGTGAACGGCTTAAAAAACCGTGTCTATGGTTATATTGAGTCTGTGGCTTGAAGAAATTGTGTTTTTACTTTGTTTTTTATTTGATCACGTAATGTTTTCTTCGTTTGTAATCTGGTTTTTTGTGAAGTAGATTCGTGGAGATGTTTTAATTTCCTACTTACTTTTAATCGCTCGTGCATGAAGCTTTGTAATAAATATCTTAGGCACAGTAATAGTCCATTCCCGTGCAGAGGCCGGGAAATACGGGCTTGAAGGCCGAATATATATAGTTATATGAGACCTGCAAGCTCTTATTCACTCCCAAGCTTGTAATGCAATGAAAGAAAAATACAAGCATTTTGTTTACTTAATAAACAAAACACGTATCTGATCGAAACTCAGCTATTCAAAAATATATATTTTAGTGGCCGAAAGCCACGATGCCGGGGACCCAATAATGCGATTACTGCACTGGCCGAGGCCTGTAATGTTTGTATGAAATTCCATTACGATCCTCTTTTGTTTGACAAGCCTAAATGGGATACTTCCGAGCTTATTTTTAAGCACGTAAACGTAATGACATTTCCTTGACTATACCATATATGACTATAGTTGACTACCATCGCAATTCTGTCGGTTAAAACAAAGTTCTCGTAAGGGTTGCGCGTCATGTCCGTAAATAAATAAAAAAGCGAACAATAGGTGACAGAACACGACGTCAACAGTTTATTTTGAATAAATGAATAAACACACGCATTGTCGCTCCCGCCTCTGTGTCCGATGTGTTAACTACCTAGCCACACCGTGTATATGTCTTAATAAGTGAATTTAAAGCTTTTATTCACTTACCATGTTAATATTATTATAAAGTAAAATTAAAACATTAAGTACTTGTGTCTTAAGATAGGAATTCTTTCCTGTGTTAATGGTAATTAATTCATATTTGCAAAAATTTAGCCAAATTCTCTATGAGCGGACAACCCTAGTACATACTCGTAGAAAAAAAAACCTAATTATGCAAGTAGTTTGTTGTACTATAGGTAGCTACCTACCTAAATCCAAACGCAAACAATAATATACAAAGACATTTGCTGTATGTACAAATTCGGTGCAATAAAAAGAATTACCTAATGATTCAGTATTTTATAGGTTATATTCTTATAAAAATATGTCTAAATAAAAACTCAAATACCTAACACTTGCTCGTCTTTGACAGTTGGTTAAATAGTTTTCAAACCTATCTAAAATAAATGACAGCAAACAAACATTTAAAACCCTTTCAAGAATTTTCAAATGAAGCCGCAGCCAACCTCGACAACTAAAACCGTCAGTTGCATAAAATAAAAACAAATAAAATACCAATCCGCAATAACATGAAACGCGTATAATCACAGCTCGGGCAAATAAAAAAATAAAGCGTGCTCTGTGGCCGGGCATAAATAAATAATGTCATCCAGGCTAGCACTCATTAACCTGAGAAAAAAGTTCACTGCACCAACTAATCAGCCAAATAAAAACTACCTTAACCCAACTACATAAGGTTTCAAACGATTCCATCTATCTTAAGAACTGCGTGTGCACGAATTTCAAATTTCGAACTATAATCCGCCCAGTTCAAGAAGAACTCCAACACCGCTTTGATAAGAAAGAGATTTGTTCGTTGTAAGCTCTGTATAAACTGGTTATCATAAGATAAAAAGGGACAGGTACATTTTCGTGAGCGCAGCGTAGTTTGAAGGGGCGGCGTCTGATTGGTCGAAATTTCCCGCGCTTTGGGCGTAGCCGGCCATTTCTCGTCATAAATTGAGCTGTTGACACATTAATAAGGTAAGGTTATGTTTTAATATTGTTTTTTTTCCCGCGCAAAATTATAAGCGGTGAATACAATTATTGTTATGATTCAGGTTCAAATGAGCGACGTGTGTGGTCTGCTCGGATTTCTGGAATAATTAAAGGCGCACGACGCCATTTTCATTTTTGCATCATATTTTAATTCGTTTTACAACTAGCCGTTACGGCTACTGAAAACGTGTTTAATCGTAATTTTGATTGATGCTGGGTTTATTACTTTAAAAATGGCTTCACATTGTTTTGCAACATTTTGTTTCAGATTACGTATTGGAGCGAAATGCAATTTTTCGATAACGGAGAACTTTTATGACTTTTTATTTACTACCTATGCAATTTGACCTAAGGTGAAATGAAATTTGCTGAATTATAATTAGTTCCTTAATATTTTTATTAAATACGTTCTTAAATTTTCAAAATTTAACATATTTTATAATGCAACGAATACCTAATGAAACGTAGGTTATATTTAAAACAGTCGACAGGGCAAGCGTTTTCTGCGAAAATTCCTGATAAATTAAAATATTTAGGTATACTGTATGTCTGGTCGGAAAGATATAATACACATAGCCTCTACGTACTATAAGGAACTCTACAAAGCATGCGAAAATATGACAACGTCGACGCTCTACCAACATGAGACTGAAAACTCTGCCTATGTACCTCCGATAATGCAAAGCGAGGTACTTAACGCTATTAGATCGCTGAAAAGTATGAAAAGTCCAGGGGATGACGGAGTAACTAATGACGTTGTAAAAGCTCTCCATCCAGGAACCATTAACACCGTTACTGACAAACTTATTCAATTATATTATAAACAGAGAAGTTATCCCCAAGCAATGGGAAACGTCTGTAATTACCCTGCTTTACAAAAAAGGTGACCTGCTGGAAATTAACAACTACCGTCCCATCAGCCTTTTACAATGTATCTACAAAATCTTCACGTGTATATTGAGAAACAGAATGCTAGTTAGAAAAACTTGATTTGCAACAACCAGTAGAACAAGCGGGTTTCAGGCGAAATTACTCTACAATCGACCATATATTTACATTGCGCCAAGTCATAGAGAAATATACGGAACATAGAAAAAGCTTATTTATAGCTTTCGTCGATTATTCCAAGGCTTTCGACACAATATCGCATGAAGCCTTATGGATTGCATTGAGAATACAGAATACAGAATTTATTTGGTAAAAGTAAAATTCTTACATGTCAATTTTTATATAGGTGGGTACGTATGTAATTACAATTAATAGATGTCATTTTACAATAATAGTCGGTACTTAGGTTTAAAATGTGTACAATAGGTATTAAATATTACGTTTATACAATATAAAGAAAACAGCGCTGGGTCAGTGATCTTTACCGTAATATAATTGTAAAGTCATTTATGCAATAGTATGCCCTTTCAATAAGTAGTTGTTTTAATTTAGATTTAAATATTTGGTCTGAAATCAGGGAATCGAAACTAAATATATAAATTTAATAAAAGAAATATACGAGAGAAGTAGAGCAGTAATAAAACTTGAAAAAAGAGCGAAGAATTTAAGCTTAGCCGCGGAGTAAGGCAGGGGGATCCAATATCGCCCAACTTATTTACCGCTCTACTGGAAGATATATTCAGAAACGTAAACTGGTCAAATTACGGTATAAAAGTCAATGGGGAGTATTTGAATCACCTTCGCGGATGACATAGTGATTATAGCAGAAGACCTTAATCATATGCTTGACTCACTAAGTTACGAAAGTAAAAAACGAGGCCTAGAGATGAATCCCGAAAAGACCTGCGTACTTAGAATGACAACCCAAAACCAGTTATAATTAATGGTAAAAATGTTCAATATGTACATGAATATGTATATTTAGGTCAAACGGTGTCATTTCAATATCGATTCCCAGAAAATGAGATAGACCGACGCATCAAGAAAGCATGGAACGCATTTTGGTCCTACAAACACATATTAAAATCAAGAATAAATATAAAACTAAAAAACCGGCCAAGTGCGAGTCGGACTCGCGCGCAAAGGGTTCCGTACCATTATCAATTTATTATTAAAAAAATACAGTCAAATCAACCTACCTCAAAAACTATAGGAGATAATTTTATCAAACCAAAAATCGTTCATAGAGTTTATTAATGTGCATAACATATATTTTTTTCAGAATTTTATATCGCGTAGTTTAAAAAATAGAGGGGGGGGGGACACATTTTTCAGACTTTGAGACCTGATATCTCGAAAACGATTTGCTTAAATAAAAATATGATGTATAAACCTTTATATCATTTTCAAAGACCTTTCTATTAATACCCCATACGCTTATGTACAACTAAAAAAAAAATTCTATCCCTCAGTTACATGTATGGAGGGCCCTCACCCCAATGGTTTTTTTTACAATTTGTTATCACATTCCTGTAGCGGTTTGTACAACACATATCCTTACCAAATTTCGTTACTGTAGCATTTATAGTTTCCGAGTAAATGGGCTGTGACAGACGGACAGACGGACAGACGGACAGACGGACATGACGAATCTATAAGGGTTCCGTTTTTGCCATTTTGGCTACGGAACCCTAAAAAGAAAGTTATGGACTCTGTCATTACCCCCACGCTACTTTACGGATGTCAAACTTGGCCAATAACCAAAAAGTGTATAAAGAAAATTCAAGTTTTTCAGAGTAAGACCGAAAGGAGTATTTTGGGCATAAAACTAAGCGACAGAGTTAAAAATTCCGAAATACGCAATAAAACTAAATTAATTGATGCAGCAGTAATGGCATGCCAACTAAAATGGAGATGGGCCGGACATACTGCCAGAATTAAAGACGGACGTTGGAGCGAAAAGATGCTCCACTGGTACCCCAGAGAGAGCGGCCGCCCGCCCGGGCACCCGCACCGCCGCTGGCGAGATGACATCCAAGCCGTGGCCGGCGTCGCGTGGCCTCGCGCCGCCGCCGACCGACAACTGTGGCATAGCATGGAGGAGGCCTTCGTCCAGAAATGGACATCCAATAGTAATTAAATGTAGTATTTTTAACTTAATTTAATTTAATTAATTGAAGTGTTGCAAACAGTGCTATAATTTTAATATTAATAATTTATTTAATTAATCTATGTAAATATGCATGTATACCAATTTAATGTACCTAACTTCTATTGGAAATAAATGGCTTGATTGATTGATTGATTGTATGTCTGGTGGCGGTAAAAAAGGCGGCATATTTGAAAAATCGCGGGCTAGCAACACTGCATTCGAATGATTCCTTTGTGTTTAATCTATGGCGTATCTGTGGAGTGTGAGCATAAAAAAAATATTTGTTTACATTAAAAGTCTCATACTTGAATTTGCAATATCTCAAATAATTATTGATAATATAATAATGAAATAATACTGAAATTAAGACATGTGATTAAAATAAATATGTTCAAATAACATGATAGCTAATGCAGATGGCAGGGTATGTAGAATTGTGTGAAAATTTCAAGGATTCGAGGTTATGTTTTATGTTTCCTTTATTTTTTTTTACATTTAGTGGAATCAGTTGAACACTCCTCTTTATCGAGCCGTAATCATAAATACATATTAAAATAATGGAATATTTCATATAATACCATAATAAAATGATCTAAAAACCATTTTTTTAATAAACTAAAGGGCACGAAAGTAGTTATTGTTCGATGTAAAGTATTTTTACATTGCGATAAAAAAAAAATTGAGCTTAGTTGAGCGTACCGTGGGACTAGGTCGATTTGTGTAAGATGTCCCAAGATATTTATTTATTTAGGTATTGCAATGGAACCACCTTAATTCATCATGTAACTGTTTTTTCAAACGAAAAAACTTGTCACAGCATCAGTAATAATTATAAATTACCCTGGGTCCGTGGGGCTCTGGTTGAGTCTCTTTAAACAACTTTCAAAGAGACTCAAAGATACCACAGGTGACCCAAGAGCTGGCAGCTACCTCGCTCAACAGATTAGCCTCGCGATCCAGCGGGGTAATGCTGCCAGCATCTTCTTTGGTACCATGCCGCGGGGGCCGTTTTTAGATTTAGATTTAGTTTAGTATATAATTATTTATAGTGTAGTTTGATAATATTATAGTTTTAATTTTGTATATTATTTTTGTCGCTTATAAATAAATAGAGATAATTATATTATTGATAATATTAATGTAAATTATAAATATGGATGTCATATACCTACCAAAGAAAAAACGACCAAGATCACCAACGTCCGAGGTGGGGTCGGGAATCGTCGAGGTGGGGGGTGAGTTTTTTCTCTGGTATATGACTTCCAATATTTATAATTTATATGTATAGTATCAAGTAGTGCGACTACTGGGGAAAAAATAAAAATACAAATAAAAATATTTATGAAATAAAACTATGAAAACGGATAAACTCGGATAACTAATCGGTGTCATCCGCAGACAACGAACCCTGTAAAGTGTTCGAAACGTCGGAATGAAGTTAAAATTAGTTAATATACGCGAGTTTCTCCGTTTTCATAGTTTTATTTCATGTGTATCCTCGTGGTACCTAACCGAAGAAAATATTAAAAATATTTAATTTAATAAATAATCTGATTTGTGTTTTCACAATTACTGCAAAATTAATGTAATTAACTGATAATATCTTTCTCATTAATCTCATTATCGTCCACAATTACCTATTTAATGTCCATAACAGCCGATATAATAATAGGTAGGCACTTTTGAAACTGGTTTCTCGTGTAGTGCGTTTATTAATGTCACGTTTTCTTGACATGAGTAGATAGTTAAGTTGTTTTAATTTTAAACCAGTTTCTATCGATAATTTTGAACAGATCTGAAAAGACAAAAAAAAAACAAATTTACTAAGAAAAGTTGAGAGAGATACCTTAATTTGTTTCCAGTAGCTGAAGACTACCTAATTATTAACCTTTTGGACGCCAACGACTGATATATTGGCACCGCAGGGTCAACGCCAAAGGCCGATATATAAGTCCTGGTCCACAGAGCAATACACACGCACGTGCACAAATGTTCACATTTTATTGACTAGGCGTCTGAGTGATAGCTTTTGTATTTGACGCGGCATCAAAAAGATTAACAACGACTTTTCGCTAAAATGCTGAGAATCAAAATGTAGTAGAAATCTAATACAAGCCAGCTACCTTACAAGGGCTTGATTTTTATATTTTTAAAATAATGCTTTTGCAAAACCGATCTCTTTAACGCTATTATTTTACAGTGAAACCCCGTTAATACGATTTTGTAGGGACCAGATCACCAGACAAAAACGCGTCTTAAGCGGGAAAGCGTATTATGAGGGAAGAAGACATTGCATTTTTTGTATTTTTTTTACTTTTGCAGTGAAATGTTACATATTATGACATCTTTTTCTTATACATATGTATATATTTAACTGATGTGGATGCACAGATAAAGAAAATAAATAAATGAAACAAATTGTACTAAGGTTGCCCATTTTAGTACATGGGATTGGATCATAAACTTTACCGGTCGCTTGGTCAGTGCAACTTTACTAAGTTACCTACAAAGAAGGAGCGATCGGTAGAATTATTTTTTCCAGTCTAATTTTCAATCCGTATAGTAAAATTATAATCTTCCTGCTTAGATCTATAAATAAATAATGCCATACGTCAATGTAACTTGGGTTACAGATAGCGTATTAAACGGGATGATGAATCGTATTAACATGACTAAACTTGCAGGGACCGGCATAACGCGGGAAATCGTATAAAACATGATCGTATTAAGCGGGTTCTACTGTATAAGGGAGCCGACCTCACCCCTTCACCTAATGTGAGATTAAGGATAAGGTATTTTGCCATAATTCAAAGGTGAACATTACTCAAAAAGTTTATACACAATACACAATTACTATCGCTACTTTATTCCTACTTTTTCAATAAATATCTTACACAAATCGACCTAGTCTCACGGTAAGCTCAATTGGCTAAGTAAAGTTTTCTGAAGGTATGAATATTATATTTTTCCCTAATAGCCATCGTCTTAAGGTTCAAGAAAATGCGGCTCTTTTATTTTTGTGTGCTATAATTTGTTAAAAATATTTTTTTAAGTAGGTAAGTAAATAGAAAAAAAAATTGAATTAACGACACAAGTGACATTGACGTTGACAGATTTTTTCTATTTCATTGTACTGATTGCGGACGAAAGCATTTAAGGTCTCTGCCCACTAGACCGTAGCATACCATGACCGTAGCATGAACGTATCAGACAAAAAAATATTCTTTGTATGGAAAAGTATGAGACTATGCCCACTAGGACGTTCCGTCGCCGGCCAACACCGTCGCGTGCCATGCACGGACCGGCAAGAATTGTCGGCGAGAATATTTTGCCGGCCCCGACACGCTACGTGCATGGCACGCAACGTTGCCGGTACGGTGTGCGCAGGCGGTGAAACGGTGAGCATACGGGTTCTATTTACATTTTTGTATTGTATTTACAATTTTTATCCAAAACTCTCCAAATTTTTCTCTTTTGATAGTGAGTAATAATTTTCTTATGGCGAGACAACGGAAACAATATAATCAGCATCGCTATTTTCTGAAAAAAAACTTACTTAATTGATTGTAAACCCGCAAACCGAAGATTTTCATCGAGATTGAAAAATATTACTTCGTTTCTTACAAACAAAATAATTAGAAGAAATATCAATTTTGAAACAGTCATATAACTTAACGAATTTATCCAGATAGATTGCACAATTTGTTTCTTTTTTTACACGGTAAGAACCATACTTTTGATGTGGCTTTCTAAAATAAATTTTATTGGTTTTAGATTTTTATTACAATATGTAAACAAAATCGATATCTTTTTTTTCGAAAAACCTATGCTCTTTAGCAGCTGCTTCATTGTTATTTAAAATTTATTATTGTTCCAAAACTATTAGAAGATGTAAAAATAATCAAACAAAACCAGTACTTGACGGAGTCACATTGACAATCATGACAAGATCATATGTACTCTCATAATATAGACAATATATTTACCAATTCTAAGAAGTTTTAGTTTAATATCATAGATTACACTTAGGTATCAGTGTCTAGGTTACCTAGACAATCATAATAAGTGTAATTCGAAAGTGCTTGTTGCTAAGCCTACTCAATAAATAATTTTTGACTTTGACTTGACTCACTAACAACTCTAGTAGGTACTTCAATGGATTTCGATCGCAGTTTACGATGTCTGCTCAGAAAAATAGGTGTAGAAATAAACTCCTAGGAAAATACTAGCACAGCGATAGTAGTCTAAAGGGCGCGAAAACAATTTGCAACTGATAAAACTGTGACAATGGAACGATAACGACGGATATGAATCGCTCATACTACGGGGATGATACGTAATTGCGACGCGGATGATACGTGGTTGCGACGCGGGTGCAACGATCACTAAACGGGCTTAGCACGGACATGAAACGATGTACACACGTTATAGTGGGCATAGTAGTCCGTGTCGTCTCACATTCCGTGTCTGATACGTTCATGCTACGGTCATGGTATGCTACGGTCTAGTGGGCAGAGACCTTTAGGCTCTGTCTAGAATGTCATCTCACTCATGTAAAAAAAGATTTTTAACAAATTATAGGGAATAAAAATAACAGAGCGACATTTACTTGAAACTTAAGACGGCGGCTATCGGGGAAAAATATAATATTCATACCTTCAGAAAACTTAACATAGCCAATTCAGGCTTATGGTGTGGGTACAGAGCGAAGGTGTATATATTTGTATACTCGACATACTCGTATACCTATATTTAATAGATAGATACACACAGAAACTTAAATACATACACAGCCATGACCAAACAACAAATATTTGTGATAAATAAATATACATGCCATTTGATGCCTACTTGTTAACTCTTTATTGTACGATGTCTGTTCGGTGTACCAAATAAATAAAAAAAATAAAAAATAAAATAAAGTACAAATATTGCCCTCGTCGGGATTTAATGCCGGAACCTCCAGCTTCGTAGACAGGTCACTACCAACAGCACCAACTAGGCTACTGAGGTTGACAAATGATATCAAATTCTATGTATTATTAAGCGCTAATTTTCAATAAAGGGTTTGTAGAATGTAGATTTTCTCGTTGAGCTGAAATAGTATAAAAATATTGATAATAATATTATAATTGATTACGAAGATGTCAGATATATTTTTAGGTACGGTAATGAACGGCAGTGTTTGAAGACGAAAGACTTTAATCAGTGTGTGTTGCCAGTGATGACATACGACGGTACTGAAACGTGGCCGCTTACAATGGGCCTCATAAGAAGGCTCAAAGTCACCCAAAGGGCAATGGAGAGGGCTATGCTAGGAGTCTCTTTGCGTGATCGGATTAAAAATGAGACCATCCGCAGCAGAACCAAAGTAACCGAAATAGCTCTCCGAATCGCTAAACGTTAATACAAATAAATATCAATAATTTTACCTAAAAATAACTTAGGGTTATAAGTCGGTATCTAGTAAAACCAAGATTGTGTTCTTAAAGTGCGTGATTATTAAATAATGTATGTTATTATATTCTGAGTTCTCGTCAATTTCTAGACATTTCGGAGATTTACTTAAATATTTCAGATTGTCCGGCAACTAACTAGGTGTCATACCGTAAGTACTTCTTACTTACATTGCAGATTTGTTGCAGATTCCACAAAATATCGTCCTCATACAAAGTTGGAACTACCAACAGCGTATCATATTTGTGCACAGAAAATAAATCACACCAAACACCTTTAAAAGTAACAAGCCAATGTTTATGGTTAAACGATTTCATACTGGCTGCGTGACGCGAGAATTTAAAAACATTGTTGACCATAGAGTACAAAAGGCGGGAAATAAGTCACAATTTTCGAAAAAGGAACGCCAACACCTGATAATCAATTTGCCACAAAAATGCACGCTCGAAGCCAACGGAGGAAAAAATAAAAGATGTGACTCTCGACTTTATTTTTAACAAAATAAAACTGTTCAGAAATGCTACTTTAAAGTTGTCCAGGTAGTTTCCAAGAAAATTTCAAATACAAAGTCAAATCGAATTCATTAGTTTTGAGCGTAACGTATTTGGCATCCGAGTTTTACTGGCATTTCTTCCTCCGAAATGAACTGTAGCACTTAAAATATAAGGTCCATTTACGTGAAAGCTCTTGTTAAAACTTTACTCCCGACTGCGTTTCAAATCGCGCCAAAATATTGACGTTTGTTTTTTTCAACGGCTGCAAACTTATCTTTGCGGTTCATTGTCGCGCTAGCATCTTCAAGCAGTCGTTTTTGTTGTACACGAAACCGTTGTTCTACAATTTTATCACCGGCATCTGATACATTTGTAAAATTGTTGACATTCTATTTGACAGACAGAAAAAGGTAAGGAATTGTTTGTTGTCACCTGAGCATAGAGAATTTGTTTACGGCGTTGCTAATTGTGTTTGTGTATTGTTGTGTTTGTTTACATTGTTGTTTTTGGTTTTGTTTAATTGTGTTTAAGATTGGTCCGTTATCCTACCGTAGCACGTGACTGTTATAAAAGTTACAGTTTTTTCTTCGTACAATTGTTTGTTGGATCTTAAAAATCTCAAAGACGTTATTAAGCCGTCAGTTCCTTATTTTAGCAGTTAAAAGTCGTGTTGCGTTGAATATTAAAACTTAAATAACTTTTGACTTGCGTTGGTTTAAGATTGTCTAAAATAACTGTAATGGTAGTTTAAGCAGTAATATTTACTATTAAGTTACATAGCTAAAGACCGAAGAACTGGCGACTTCCTCGCACAACGCATCAGTATTGCGATACAGCGAGGAAATGCCGCCAGCATCCTCGGTACAATGCCACAAGGGCCAATCCTAGATATAGGTTAAGTTAAGTAGATTAGTTAGATTTAATCTATGTAGGTGTACCTAAATTGTAGTTTTGAAAATAAATTTCATATTGCGGCGTTGTCCTACATCGGTTCTGTCACCAGTGTCGTCACCGTCAATACCTATTATTAATGTATAAGTTGTAGAACATTCTTTAATTTACAGGACACACTCGAAAGTTTCCGAGTAATTTTATGAGAATTTAATAGTAAGTTCCCATTGAGAATGTTTCCATGAGAACTTATAAAAGTGTTATAAATAATATTTCAGTACAACTGGCGCTTTTTTTACGCGCTAGTGCGAGAAATGGTTCATTTTACGTCAGGTGTCAGGTCGAAATCTTCGGAGGGCCTTACGTACTGAAAAACGTCGTACGATAGGTACCTACTTGGTGCGAAAACGAAATTCGTAACTCGTGTCGATTTAAAGCACTCCCTTCGGTCGTGCTTTAATTCATCTCCGCTCGTTTTGAACTTCATGTTTTTCGCACTTGTATCGTAATGTACTATTTTATATCGCAAATAAGTGAACAAGGCATGTAATATATTTAGTACGATCTTGGCTTGATTAGATTATTTGTTAAATTTAGATTCCCGAGATCATTCTCTGTGGAAGTTTCGTAACGAAACTTCTCCTCGGTATAATACTAGTCCTGGGGCCTATTTCTCGAAAGCTTGTAACTTGTAATACAAGCGGATGTCCTTATCTAATTAATAGTGTCAAAAAGAGACTTCCACTTTTATTACAAGTTAGAAGCTTTTGAGAAATGGGCCCCAGAAGTGTAAAAAACTACAAAAGCATCCTCTCGTAAAGGTGCATTCAGGACCAAACGAGCATTCGCTGTTCTATCCCCCACTCTACGAAATCAACGAATCACGTTTTGTGTAGGTAACGAATATTCTGTAGTAACGATCAAATTTCGTAGAATAGCGAATGCTCGTTTGATCAGAATGCATCTTTATAAGGACACTACTAATAAAAATACGATAGCGTGCAAGCGACGTGCGGCAAAGTGTCCACTTAACACGCATTATAGCTGCAATTATACGCAATGCATGTGCAATGTGCATTGACTTGAGTACTTCAAGGAGCATGCAGACCAAAAGAGCATTCGCTGTTCTAATCTCCCACTCTACGAAATTCGATCGTTACACGAAACGTGATTCGTTGATTTCGTAGAGTGGGGGATAGAACAGCGAATGCTCTTTTGGTCTGCATGCACCGTTAAATAGTTTATATCTACCTATACTGCATTACCACTCATATACACTGGCGGTCAATGAATGAATACAGGTCTGATGGATTTTTTTTATGTGACGAAGGTAGACAACTGGGCTCTCAGCGAACCTGATGAAAAGCAGGAACTGAGGCCCATGGACAATTGGACATAATGACTAAAAATCATCTTTGCGCTGCCTACCCTGAGGACTTAGATGGATTGCCTCTATCTATGCCAGTAATTACACCGGCTGTCTTACCCCCAAACCTAAACACAGCAGTGCAAACACTGCTATTTAGCGGCCGGTTAACGGGTTAGACAGTTTTTCAGTATTTCAAACATATATTTTTTAAATATTTTTATTACAAATGGAACCTTTTTTAACATCAAGTTGTATTGGAATTTCCCTGAATTCTTCACCCAATATATCATCATCATCATCATCAGCCTATGATAGTCCACTGCTGGACGTAGGCCTCTCCAATTAACTATGCTTATAGACGCATTAGGAGGTAATAATATATATAGCAAGCCATGGTTGAAAAACTCTTATTAGGTACTGTACCATACCTGAAGATAATATATTAGTTAGTTTGTCAGCCTCCGTAGCCTAGTTGGTTTGGTAGTGACCCTGCCTACGAATCTATAGGTAGGTTCCGGGTTTTTTTTTTATAGGTATACAGGGTGTTTTTTTTTTCGACCGTTCAAATTCTACGTAGTGAATGTGTAGGTCATACTGACCAACTTTTACTATGGGGACAACGTCGCGAAAAAAAAATCAGCTGTTTCATACATTTCGGCCGGCGTAATGCCGCCAATTTGTATGAAACAGCTGATTTTTTTTCGCGATTTCGACGTTGTCCCCATAGTAAAAGTTGGTCAGTATGACCTACACATTCACTACGTAGAATTGGAACGGTTGAAAAAAAAACACCCTGTATATCGTCGCTTGGTACCAACATCACAAGCCTTATTTAGTTTACCGTGGGACTAGGTCGATTTGTATAACATGTCCCAAGATATTTATTATTAATATTTATTTATTTTATCTTGTAAAGACAATGGGGCACCATTCTGCGGATCTCATTATTTCTGATTCAATCTGTTTACTAAGAAGTTGGTTTGTCAAACTATATTTTTGACCGTATTTTATTCTATATATTAGATATTATTGTGAGCCTATAGTGTCCCACTGCTGGGCAAAGGCCTCCCCCCAGTTTCTCCAATGTGACCTAAGTCGACCTGCCTCCGGCCACTCTTTCAAACAGGAGTCCAACTCGTCTCGCCATCGCCGACGAGGTCTGCCGCGCCTCCGATCGGAGCTGTCGAACTGCCACTCTGTGGCTATCCTGGCCCACAACTCACTCGGCATCCGACAGATGTGACCAGCCCAGTCCCACTTCAGCTTAGCCTACTTCCAATCTACATCCACTATTTTAGTCTGTGAGCGGAGCGTAGTGTTCCGGATTCGGTCCTGTAATTTCACACCTAATATGCTGCGCTCCATAGGTCGCTGGCAATTTTATTCTATAGCAAATAAAATTAAATTTTTCTTTTTAATCACCTCGGCCATTTTAAGTAGCTCATCAACACCTGCTGGGATAAATAGAAAGACCAATTACCTAATTACCATTAACTCATATAAGCACATAGCCACTTACTCAACATCGGATGTAAATACCGCAATACATTCATGGGAATATCGCCTATCTTTCACTTGTAATACGGGTGATTTTCCTATTAAGACAGTGTACGAGATACAAGGTTTAGTAATGGTATAGCGGCGATTGGCTGCCAAGTACTGTTATTGCGTGCGAAAATGTCTAGTTAATATAATTAACGCTTTGGAATCTAGGGATCCGGCTACGTGATCAGATGGTATCAGATATATAACAATTTTGAACGTTATGCCACGGATATACGGATTATACGGTATAATGTGCGTGTGCGCAGGTAATTTTAGTCTTTTAGGCAAAATTGACTTGAGGACATTTGCCGAGACATGCTACATCCTTTCTTTTTGATAAATTAAAGTGGCGGTCGCAATAGTAGACCTGTTAACAATAGTAAATGAGAACCCTCTGACGTACTATAGGTACCTACATAAAATAAATAATGATAAATAAATAAACATCTTGGGACATCTTACTCAAGTCGACCTAGTGTCACGGTAAGCTCAATTATTTTTTTCGACGCCAACTACTGATATATTGGCATCGCAGGTTCAACGCCAAATACCGATATATAAGTCATGCTCCACGGCGAAAGATAAACCTACACGCATGTGCGTAAAGTTCAATTCAGTTTTGACATTTTGTTGACGTGGCGTGTCATTGACAGTTTTTGTATTTGACGTGGCTTTAAAAAGGTTAAGGCTTGTGATGTGGGTACCAGGCGACGATATATATAATAGATAGATACATAATATGTATCTATATTATAGATACTTAAATACATAGACAGCCATGACCAGGGAACAAATATTTGTGATAAATAAATACACAAATAATGCCCTCGCCGGGATAAGAACCTGCAGCCTCCATCTTCGTAGGTAGGGTCACTACCAACTAGGCTACAATACACAGGCGAACGTAAATGTTATATAATATTTTTTCTCTTTGATATTCTAATATTCTATAACATTGTCCTTTAAATATTATAGATTATGTCTTAAACCAAAGAAAAAATATCGATGTTTAGACATCACCATCAGCCGCGAAAGCTGAGGACGTGGGTTCAAACTGGTAACTTGGTAAGCTTCGGTATTTTTAGTACATGAGGTCTAATATTAAAAATTTATCCAGAATTGTAGATAGTAGTGTTATTACTTAAAAATACAACTCAAAAAATATTTAATAAAACAAGTTGATATATTCCACAATAGTAGATTGTACAACTAGTGCATAAAGTGACCCATTTTTACCCGAGGCAATTTTTTGTGGCAAAATAGTAGACGAGGATAAAAATGGACATTTATGCCCGTGTTGTACACTCTACTTTTCACGTAGTTTGCGAGGAAAGTAAAATAGTAAAATACATTTTTCACCGCAATTTACACAACTAAGTTGTCGTAAAGCGAAAGAAGAAAAAATATACAACCAATACCCACCAACTCATTTTTTAATTATTTTTTTTTATTTTCAACCTGGGATCAGGCTTCATATTATTATGCTCGGTTTTCTGCCAAGTCAAACATTTCGGAGCATTTTTTATTTTGTGATTTACTAAATTTAATGACAGAAAATACAGAATTCTAGTTAGATTTAATCTATGTACATAAATTGTAGTTTTGAAAATAAATATAAAAAAAGAATTCTAATATTAAATAAAAAAATATAACAAATTTTGTCAGCTATACTATTTTATTGATCAATAAAATTGTGCAATATGTTTTTAACTGTTTGGCTCTTGGGACCGATTACCTTAGCCCATCTACAATTTTACTTTTATGCTCTAGAACATGAAATGCGATTTTATGTTGTCTACGCACGACATAAAGGTGCACTTTTTGAGCATGAGAAGTGAAAAATATTATTACATTCTTAAGCAAACAGTCCATAGTTTCTATAATTATCAGGGTAATATTTTCCCGCTGAGATAAATACCCACTTGATAAATAATTATACTTTTAATGTCGCAAGTTTAATGTTGTTACAGCGTAATTATTTGACTTATTTTCTAAATACTATTTTATAAGGCCTCGTCCCACCAACAGCAATGCACGAGCAACGAGTAGCGATATTTTTGTTCGCGAGCGAATGTATGGAGAAAATTTACTAGCCAGCAGTGTGAAGCCGCTCAAAGAACTATGGAGAGGGCTACGAACAAATAAAACATGGAAGCCGCACGCCATATTCAATTGCCTTTCAAAAACGGTCCTGAATCTTAGTTGACAAGTGTCACCCCCTCTTCAATGCGTCACGGTAATGAATTTCAATGTCAACATATCTATAAAAACTTAAACCACCATTTAAAAATAGTTGTGATTGGTCCATCAAAGTTTTGACTGGCTATACCTATTCTATAAGCATTTGTCAAAGATGTTGCGTCGACATATGCGTGGTGTTAAGAAAAGCGCTATGTCCTGCCCATCTTGGCACAATTGAACAATTGTTTTTGGGATCATTTTTGAGCTGGCGTTAGACGTCCATGTTATTTATGGTCGCAGGGAGAGGGCTATGCTCGGAGTTTCTCTGCGTGATCGATTCAGAAATGAGGAGATCCGTAGGCGAACTAAAATTACTGACATAGCCCTCCGGATTAGTAAGCTGAAGTGGCAATGGGCAGGCCACATTGCACGCAGAGCGGTCGATGGGGTCGAAAAGTGCTCGAGTGGAGACCACGGCTAGGCAAACGCAGCGTAGGACGTCCACCCACAAGATGGACAGACGACCTTGTGAAGGTCGCCGGGACACGCTGGATGCAGGTCGCATCTAACCGGTACCTGTGGAGGTCGAGAGGCCTATGTTCAGCAGTGGACGTCTTATGGCTGAGATGATGATGAATATGATGAATGTGAAGCCGGCGATCAATCATAAATACAGGCTGATTTTTATTAACTGGCCAAAAAGGGGGTAAATTCTGAGGCCATATTGATGAACTTTTACTATGGAACCAAATTATTGTTTGCCATCTTTCATTTGGAAGAATTTTCTATTTACCAACTAGGTTAAGTTATGTTGGAATATGATAATTGATGATATGTGAAAGATACATCTACGAAACATTACATTTGGAAAAAAAAATTCGGCGAAATGAAATTCTGCCAATGTTTTTTGGGAAGTGATATTCGGTAAATTGGCTTGTGGTGATAAATTAGAGAACCACAAAAGGGCATTTTTACTTTTTGGAGTAGGTACCCGATTTGCGCAAGGTTAAAAAATCTTAATTTCAGTCAGATACGTAACAAACATATAAGTACAATATGTTTAGGAAGTTGAACTCGATCGGCGTTTTTATATTATAATATGGCTAATAGTTTGTAAAATTAAACCAAAACCGAGATATTATTGAAATTTAGTGCTTAATTGTCGTTTCTACTGAAACTAAGGTTTTTTTTAAATTCGCGCTAATTGGGTACCCCAAAAAGTAAAAAAGGCAAAAAAAAAGAAAAGACATTTATTTGTGACACAACATAATATACATAGGTACACATTAAATACAAACGAAACACGAATATAAAAAATAGAAGAAAAAAAAATTGTGTCACAAAATGGTCTCCAATTCAGCATAAATTGCTGAAAAAAGCGCAAAAGCCATCCTGTATATAAACAGAATAATGATGAAAATTTGATATGAACAAGTAATTAAAACGTCACTCAACACGCCTGCAACGCGACAGCGCATGACCAACCTTTCACCTAATTATAGTCATTAGTGTGGACACGTAATTAGTAATCACTATAATTACTGCATGTACGTGTATAGTTAGGAGCGCTTTCGCACTTTCCTTTCATTTTAGGGCTCCGTAAGTATCTTATAACGGAGGGATGGAAAGGTGCATTTAGACATTCGCTTATTATATCCCCCACTCTACGAAATCAACGAATTTCGACGAATCACGTTTTGTGTAAAGAACGAATTTCGTAGAGTGGGGGATAGTATGAGCGAATGCTCATTTGGTCTAAATGCACCTTTAGGGAAACATGAATTGAAAATTCTTCACATTCATACAGGCCCTTGTAAGCACAGAACACAGAACACGGAAAACCAAAAAATTCGATCCCACGTCCGCGGCCCTGCAGCTAACTACGAAATTCGAAAGTTTCGGAGTTTTTTGTCTGTCACTTTAATGACGCCTTCGTTTGAGTGACAGAGAGAGGCCTGAGGCCCTACTGCAAACCACGAAAGAAGTGTTGCCTCTCTCTCGCTCTTGTGAATTCGTACGTAAGTATAACAGAGAGGCAACATTTTGTTCGTAGTTCGCGGTAGGGCCTCTGTTTGTAGCGTACCTATACCTACATTACGTACTCAAATGGTATATTTTCGCTACATTTTGAGAGCACTTCTTGGAAATCAAATGCAATTTCAAGGATATTCTGCAACAGTACATTTCGACACAAGTGCGAAAAACATGATCATGTTTTAAATCGACACGAGTTACGAATTTCCTTTTTGCACGTGTCTCGTACGACGTTTATTAGTACAGGTGGCCCTCCGAAGTTTTGGACCTGACGTAAAATGAGCCGCTTCTCGCACTAGCGCGTAAAAAAGGTAGCATCTGTACGGAAAAGAATGTTAAGAACGCATTGCTCTTTCGCAGGTCAAAATTGTCAAAAATTTGTGAAGCAAGAAAATACCAAATGATGTTAAAATTGCCACTACGCATTCTGAATCAAGGGCTGACCACAAACCACAGTAAACCTGTTCCTGTCACACTTATGTACGAATTGATTGAAGTGATAGAGACAAAATTAAATACTCGAAATTTGCGAGGCCATCCGGCTCCAAAGACCTACCGCGAATTACGAACGGAGTATTGCCTCTCTCTCTCGCACTAGTGAATTTGTACATTAGTGTGACAGGAAGGCAACACTTCGTTTGTGGTTCGCTGTAGGGCCTCTGTTACCTTCTTATCCTGTCACACGTATGTACGAATTTATTGAAGTGATAGAGACAAACACTCGAAATTTGCGAATTTCGAGGCCATAAGGTTCTTGAGTGGCGGCCACGTACCAGAAGGCGTAGCGTGGGTAGGCCCCCAGAAGGTGGACTGATGACCTGGTGAAGGTCGCAGGAGTCCGCTGGATGCGGGTGGCGCAGGACCGGTCATTGTGGCAATCTTTGGGAGAGGCCTATGTTCAGCAGTGGACGTCTTTCGGCTGATATGATGATGATGATGATGAAGGCTCCAAAGACCTGGCCTACTACCGAGAAAATCGAAATTCGGAAATTTCGAGGAGTTTTCTCTGTCACTCAAACGAAGGCGTCATTGGAGTAAAAGAGACAAATCCTCGAAATTTACGAATTTCGTTTTTCGGTAGGGTCGCTACCGCGAATCACGAACGAAGTGTTGCTGTTGCTGTTACTTCTCTCTCGCACTTGTAAATTCAAATCAAACGCAAGTGTGACAGGGAGCACGTCAATCGTGATTCCCGGTAAGCTATAATAAGTTTAATAAGTAAGTATTCGCTTCAATGTTGCCAGCCTATTAGGCCCGTCACGATTAATGAGATAATTGCGGGTTGCCAGCGCAGGCGCGATTGTTAAGGCGATTTATAATGTTATGGCAACATTATCTCTCACGTAGTAATTATGGCCATGATGGCTTTCGAATAGTCAACTAGCGGGTTATTATGGTAATTAGATTTCGTGTTAAGTTATTCTAGGTGAAGATAACAATATTTTGCGAAATTTTCTGTAATGTTCTTTTAAATATTTTGGCACTGAAATAGTACATTACGACACAAGTGCAAAAAACATGAGACGAGTGGCGGTGTTTTAAAACACGACCGAAGGAAGTGTTTTAATTAAATCGACACGAGTTACGAATTTTTTTGCACGTGTCTCGTACGACGTTTTTTAGTACAGATGGCCCTCCGAAGTTTTGGACCTGACGTAAAATTACCCACTTCTCGCACTAGAGCCTAAAAAAGGCACCATCTGTACTAAAAAAGTTGATTTTATCCACCTAGGAAAAAATTGTATGCGCGATAAAAAGTTATTGTATTGTATATCTATTATAAAATTAGCAAATCAGTCGTAAAAAGGCTAGATCTATCGGATTCGTTATTCAAGCAACCCTGACAACATTTACTTTTCTATTTATTTAATTTTTAAATTGATAATGAAATTAGTGAACTAACGATTCATTTTGAAGTACCTACATTGCTTCTAAAGTAACTTTTCCTAGAAAGTTAATTAAATCTAAAATTTGAATTTTGATCAAATAATGCTCACGTTGCCTAAAAATATCATGTATCATAGTAATTAGTAACACGCTTTATAGGTACGAGTAGAGCATGAAATAACTACCTATTATAATATAAGCAGCTAAAAAAGGGTACTAATACAAAATGGGATCCACACCCAATTAAGAAAATAGGTAGAAACCTTTTCAACGCTGACCGGTTTATTTAGAAACAAATCTAAAAATCTAACAATTAATTAATTCAAACAAATATCCAAAGTAACCAATTACACCCAAGATGGCGGCCAATTTCCCGCCAATTAAAGCAATCGTTCTTAATTCGAAACTTATCATCCAATCGCTCCCACCGACCCGGCCCTACTTTATTACTGGCCGATAACAAAATAATCCCACTTTCAAGAAAATATAAAACACAAACTTTATTCTTAAAGCGGCTTAATCGAGAACTAACTATACCGCCATACCAATTTAAAAACCGAAGTGTGATAGTGGCGACACTGCCACAGATAAACTTAAGTTTGCCGTGCCGTATTTAAAAAACTATAAAACGCCATCCACACTACTGGACATCAGAAGTCGGTCGATAAAACCGGCTAATTTATAACCGAAATCCTCAATAAAGGTACAACATTATTCCTTATAATATTTTAGTCCTATGTATAAAGCTAGCCGCGGGAAAATAAAAAAAGGATTTCAAAAAAAGAACTCGATGATGAGGTAACGAACGAGGCACGGTTGGTGAGTTCCTTTTTTAAATCCACGCCGCTGCAACGTGTGTGGTCCGATTTAGATCGTATGGAAAGAAAACCGAATCTTATGATCAAATAAATACAGTATATATTGGCATGGGTGCGAGTAATGAAATTTTCCACTTGACGCTGGTATGTATTGGCTATTCAAACGTTATTACGAAACTATGAACGTTTTTGAATTAGGAACTGAAGATTTCAGTTTGAGATCGTAGTTCGATAGGGTGAGTTGTTTATTTATTAATTAGCGGTTTAACCTATCAAAGCAATGCTATTATAAAACTGAAACCTTAATGCTTGAATCTGTTTTTATTTGTGTTGCAAGTACATACTGGTGAATAACTATCGATCGATTAACAACACAATAAACGGTAAAAGCTGGGCCATCATAGATGGGCAAACGGACAATATTATTTTACACTGAAAAAAATAATTTGTTAATGGTAACCGAACTTTCGTCAACCTGTAACTTAAAAAAAGTGACGAGCGAAGTATAATATCAATATACCATATGCGGCAATATCTTACCAAAATCAGTTCGGTTAATTTTCTACTAAACAATTGATGTTGCGTATTGCTAAACAATATTAGTTATATCGTGTGAAAACTGTCTGTTGTATATTACCATAAGTTCAGTTATATTTAGTTTACAATTCAGTTATTGTAGACGTGCTGTATGTTGATAACAAATTTACTGTTTGTCAAAATCTTACTGAATTCACAACTTACTTTAATCAAATTTTCTGCTACGCCTAAACCAACTGGCTCAGTAATGTTTAACATAACTTTTTTGTTACCTATAACCAATTTAGAGTATTATTTTAAGCAATTTGTTTCATTATATTTAACCAAATTATTTGCCTGCATGTAACCAAACGAATAGGTTATACACGACAAAAATACGTTGTTCATATACAGCCAAATGTTTAAATTATTTTGACCAAATAGTTTGCCTACTTCTAACCAAATGAATAGGTTATATATACATGACAAAAATACGTGGTTCATATACAGACAAATATCAAATGAGTTGTAAATAGGGCTCACTGCCTGTATGTATGAGACGTACTGGATTTTATACAGGCAGTGAGCCCTATTTACAACTCATTTAACTACAAGTAGGGTGTATAAGCCACATCGATGATTACCCAAAAATAAGTAACACTAAACGAGCATTTTAATTAACTTTATTAATTGTAATAATAGAAACATTCAAATAATAGAAACATTCATAGTAATTTATAAGAACGGTATAGTAATCAAAATAATCAATCAATCAATAATACAATCGCGAGCAACAGTACTTTTTGCATCACTTTATAGGTTTTCATTGCACAGAGTATCTTTGTAAACCAATTTATTTTTCTAAATTATTTTACGAGTAATTCCATTATTTTGCTTGATACATTAGCTTCAGAGTCTCTTTGATTACAAGGAAAATGAAGAAATTAAAATTATTTGGTTTGCAAAGACATGACATGTTTTGAAATGTCCTTATGTAACCTTCTAATCCCCATTCCCGAAGGTAGTCTCCAAGGGTGTCTGCTGGTGGAGGTACAACTTCCATTTTGGAATATTCAAGTAACTTGACATACATATGTCATACGCAACGCAAAAAAAAGCGTTTGGTTATTTCTATGCTAAGTATTGTCTATATAATGAAGTACGTTTGGTTACACATTGTATTTTATTTGGTTAGATAAAGCGAATGGTCTGCTAAAGTAGCAAACCCGTATTTGGTTTTACTCTACTAGACAAAACTGGTTATATGTAACAAAACTATGTATTATAATAGCAAATCATTGTTGAGTTAAATCTAAACAATTTTATGTTATGGATAATAACATCGTCTTTGTTAGAAGCTAGGACTTGGTTTTTGTTGCATATTGTCAATGCTTACTCTTAAATTAGACCAAGCGGTTTATTTACATGTGAACACTTGAATTTGTTTACTGTTTTAATGTAAGACGTATACAAGCATTTATTTACGAATAGCCCAACTTAGAATAACATTATCCGTTTGGTTTTTTAATACGCAAACCTGTTTGTTAATAGAAATTAACTTTAGTAACGCCATACCGAATTATGGTTAATGATGAAATAGCCAAAGTAGTTCAGTTAAATATTTTTTTCAGTGTAGCTCGAGTTTTTGGTTGACTCCAATTTGTTTTAACCAAAAGCTAAAAAGCTTTACCGCGAACTTCGAATTCACTCAAATAACGCCTTCGTTGCAATGTTAGAGACAAATCTTGTAAATT
>JALPQI010003023.1:0-85663 GCA_025490895.1 Thaumatotibia leucotreta
TACAGCGAGGAAATGCCGCCAGAATCCTCGGCACAATGTCACAAGGGCCAATCTTAAATGTAGGTTAGGTTAAGTAGATTAGTTGTGGCCATAGGATGGTAGGCATGGGGACGCCTGCCATCCAGTAGCATTAGGCCACTGAAGGCCAAAACGGCCAAAATTGAGGCCAAAACGGCCTCCGGAGGCGGTGCTCCAAAATTCGGAGCAGTGCTGGTGGTGCTGCAGATGCAAGCGCGAGCGTTCCTGCAGCCCACCGTACAGCACAGCGGCGGCAGACGGAGAGGTTTTTTAGTGGGTAAACTCGGGGTCCCATCAGCCCATAACGAGGAGTCCTACATAACCACCCGGGTTTGTCCCCACATCCGGGTGATATGCGTAACGCATTTTTCCTCTCCTAAAAAAAAAAGTAGATTAGTTAGATTAAATCTATGTACATAAACTGTAGCTTTAAAATAAATATATTAAAAAAAGAAAAATTAATTAATTAAATAAATTAATTATTAATTATTCCTGAACCATAATTATTTTTTGAAAATAATAAAAAATATCTGAATTCAAACGTAATATTAGGTATAAGTCATGTTTGTAGAATATATAAAGCCTTTTAACAATGCAATGCCGCAATCTGTGAAAGTATTGTTAAATATATTACAAACAAATATTAAAATACTTGCAAAACATCATTTTATAATTAAATCTACATCAAAGAACTTTACATTAAACCTAAAACTATTTGTAGTATAGTTTACGAGTCTACATTAGTCATACGATTACTACGATTAGATATAATTTCTTGGTCAATGTTTTCAATATGAAATAGTAATCCTGCGCCAAACTAACGCTTTTTGATTAGTCAGATATTAGTTTATACTTAATAGAATGCCTTAAGGTGTTCTTGCGTCCAACATTCGTACTTTTTATATTGTGCAAGTGATAGTTGGTTATGTTATTGGTCTTAAAAGCCATAATTTTAGCAAAGCAAATACAACATAATATATCAGAACTACTGTCTGATTTAAACTCATAATTATAATTATCATTAATCTTAATCATTAAAAAACCATCACTGAAAGACGCTCGAAGAATAAGAAGTTGATAATCTTTGTTGAAATGCCGCAATTTGTGATTGTATTGGCAAACTAATACTAAAATGCTTGCAAAACATCCCATACACAATAACTAAATCGGCATCCAAAACCTTTATTATTTACCGTAACACTACGGTTTGGTAGCTGGCTGACAAATGGGAAATATTAATGGTTTCCCGCCTATGAAATGGAAACAATTTTCCTATCTCGCAGGAAACAATTTTCCTATCTCGCAACTGGATTTGGTAACTGGCTTCCAAATGGTCGGGAAGTAATTCCCATTTCATAACTGGCTACCAAGCCAGCTATCTCGTAGTCGGTTTTGGTAGCTGATTACTAAATACATGGTTACAAATCTGTAATAGAAAAGTTCCATTTTGTCAGCCTCCGTAGCCTAGTTGGTAGTCAAGTGACCCTGCCTACGAAGCTGGAGGTTCCGGGTTCGAATCCCGGCGAGGGCATTATTTGTGTATTTATTTATCACAAATATTTGTTCCTTGATCATTGCTGTCTATGTATTTAAGTATCTATATGTACTATCTATTATATATATCGTCGCCTGGTACCCACATCACAAGCCTTAATTCAGCTTACTGTGGGACTAGGTCGATTTGTGTAAAGATGTCCAAAAATATTTATTAATTTATTTTTATTTATTTATTTTTTAACCAGTTGCAACACGGGATTTTATTTCCCGTTTCCAAGCTGATTACTAGTTCCGATTAAAAGCCAGTTACCTACCGGGATTTTATTCCCATTTCGAAGCTGGTTACGAAACTTAGGCCATCAAACGTTTATAAAGGATCTAAAATCCATAAAGACTAGATTATAATTAGCAACCTACATCTAGATCAGTTAATTACCCTGATTGCCCACGATATAAATTAGACCATAGTCCGATTTACATATGCGGTAGGTCAAAAGGTGCGGCGCAAGGTCGTATGAGGATGCATCGTGAGGCTTTTGGTCGGTGGAGCGATGTGGGTGTGCCAAGTGATGGCGGTATGCGAGAGTGAAGCTGTTCTGGAAAATTCATGAATTTAAAGTATTGATGAAGTAAAGTCGTCTGCAATAGTAATTACCAAAAATTTAACTATTCTTAATTCAAGTAAGCCTATTAAGAAGCACTCTTGAATTGTCTGACACAATAACTAATTGCAAGTAAAAAAAAAGAAACTGCTACCGATTCTTTGTGCCTTTTCATAATAAGTATTCCAAAGAACGTCCTTATAATATCACGTCTTTATTTAAAGATAGTGACACATTAAAATAGTCCTAGAGTTTGGATATTTCTTTTAACAGTTTGTATAAATTGTAAGTAAGTACGTAAAAATTTTATGCATAGGTATGGCAAAATCACACTTTTTATCTAGGACATAATATTAAAAATAACAAATATTTTAACAATATGCTCATGCTAAAAATGTAACTGGTCCAAGTGCCTAATGAACCAATTAAGTTTCTTCCCATATTTATAACAGTTTGTGTAACAATTAGCGTTAGCAAACACTAGCTGAGGCCATTTTGTATATTTTTCTTTTATTTTTTTGTAAATATATTTTTATTGTAGGTATTTATTTGTGCCGCGACATTTTTTGTATTTCTATTTAGGCATTAGTTTCTCAAGTAAAAAAAATAAAAAAAATACTATTACTCAAATACAAGGCCTGGAATACTCGACAATGACACGTAATTAGATTATTTATTAAAACTTGATGCCATTAGACAATGCATTACTTTATGTTTCAATACCTTTAATAAGTTCAATGCATAACACAAATGAAGATAAACCATCTAAATTAATTGAACTCCAAATGTCAATTCTACACCAAAACAGACCTCTTGCGTAAACACATCCACAACAATTAAGAGTCCATCTTTGCGTATTACATGATTAAGCAATAGCGAACCACGACTGATCGGCCCATCTTCAATCTAAGTAGATCGATCGAGTATAAATATAGTACAATGTTTAATTGCTATCACAACATCATTCGGATTTGAACTGAGTGGTAGCTTCAACCCAAAAAATGAAACTGGTGCGTACTAGTTTAGTAGCAAAAAACGTCGCATTGAGAACTTGAAATGTCATGGAACTGATGGATTCTTGTGAAGTGTCTTTGTAAAGTGGCGTACTTATAATTAGGCATTTCTCCGAGCGTTTCAACCGTCGTGACTTCGGTGGCAGTCTTGTCACACGAATCCCTTGAGAGGTGAACTTTTGGATATATTAGTAGACGTAGTTGACAACTACGGAAATCGGGTAACAATGTTGCCACCGAAGTCACGGCGGTTGAAATGCTCGGAAAAATGCCCCATTCACCGGAACTACTACATGATCATCAGCCGATGAGAAGTCAATATTGATATCTGTCGGTTCGATAATTTACAGTTACTGACAGCAGGCTTAGACAAGATACCATTTTGCAACCGTATACGATAAGCAATAAGTCACGTGATTTTTCGTTCGAATCTGTCATTCTCATACAATTATTACTTATCGCTTATCGTATACGATTGCAGAATGGCGTATTGGCTAGGCAGGTGTCAAGATTGTCTTTTTATCATCTGGCTAAGTATATTGTGCGAATGTATTTTAACCGGATTTTTTGAAGTTGAGGATTACATGTTAATAAGATGTTCTGTTGACATGAACATTTGTCTTCGTTTGCATGTAAATAATATAATTCAGTAGGCACCTAATCTGTCACAAGTAGCCAGTTGTTGATTATTTAATTGTATTCTAACTAATTTCCAAGGTGCAGTACTAATATTAATGACATCCTACTTAAATCGAATAATCCTTTGCAAATTACAAAGCTTACAAACTATCATTTCTAAAAATGTACTATGTAGTCACCATCAGATAAATCGGAGCAGCCAAGGTGCTCATAAATATCTGAGCACGCCTATATTGTCATGGCATTATAGTGCATATTCAAATATTTTTGACCACCGTGGCCACTTTGATACATCTGCTGGCGACTGTAATAGCGAATTAAAACAGGCAATTCTGTTCCAGATCATCCTTCTCTCCGTCGTAGCCTGGTCTAGCTGCGCCAAGCTAGACAGGACTTACCTGCCCCCTAACGCCCAGTCTTCATCTGGCTCCAACCTTCTCCAAGCTCCTGATAGCCTGGTTCGCAACGGACAGGGAAACCACGGAAACAACTTTAACCACAACGGAAATGGTTTCAACCAAAATGGAAATGGCTTCAACCAAAATGGAGACTACAACCAAAATGGAGACTTCAACCAAAATGGAGACTACAATCAAAATGGAAATGGTTTCGACAGCGGCAACTTCAACGGTTTCGACCGCCCTGAAAGACCTCAGGCTTCTTTCGAAAGGAACGCTGCTATCCTTCGCCAGGACTCCCAAAATGATGGAGAGACGTATTCTTATGCTTATGAGACTGAAAACGGGATTTCTGCTGAGGAGAGTGGAGTGGCTACCAATGGGGTTGAGGCGCAGGGCGGCTATTCTTACACTGGTGATGATGGACAGGTGTACACTATTAGGTAAGATAATATAAGGTATTTTGACGAGCTCCATAGCTCAGTCAGTAGTAACCCTGCCTAGGAAGCTGCAGGTTTCGGGAGCGAATCCCGGCGAGGGCATTTATTTGTGTGTTTAGCACAGATATTTCGTTTCTGGCTGAATAATTATATTCTTCACTTGCCGGACTCCTTAAGTTATTATTACTCTCTGCTCCTGAAATAAACAGAGAATAATGCTTTTAACAGATACACAGCTGACCAGAACGGATTCGTGCCAGTCGGTGATCACCTCCCCACCCCTCCCCCTGTACCGGAAGAGATCCTGAAGGCTTTGGAGCAGAATGCTGCTGATGAGGCTGCTGGCATCTATGATGATGGTAAGAAGACCTTGTATTAAGGTTCTGAATTTGAATAATAACAAATATGCTAAATATTTCTACGCCCCGTTATTCTCAATTGCCCCTTTAGTATACAATCATTATTACATTGGGTTGGGCATTTCTCAGAGCGTAAACGGACATCTCATTCATGTGGTCACGTTATTTTGAAAGTGGCTGCATCTTTTGGTACCTGTTTGGTCGTCAGATACAGCACCCGTTTCTCTATAACACCAAAACCAACCTCAAATCATTCAGCCACTTCCAAAAAAACGTGACCAGATGAATGAGATCTCCGTTTACGCTCTGAGAAATGCCCGGTTTTTTTTTTGGGCTATCGTGAAGACTTTGACGGCTTTCATAAGTGCCTTTCTTGCGATGTTGGGGATCTTGGATCCAGCAGCAAAAACTTTTGCTTCAACTCAAAAATATTGTCTAGAGCGTCCAAAGAGTTCAAAATACCTGATTTTATTGCCGTAACGATAGGGGCGTGATCAAAATTTTTTAGCGCTTCGAATGGTACGATATATCTGATGGCGACTGTACTTACCAATGATTGGCAATCATTTTAGCTATCGTAACCACGTTCTAAATACAAATTAAATTGCAGGCTCCTACAGCGAAGGCAAATACGGAGACGACAACCAGTATAACAACAACGGTAACCAGTACAACAACGGTAACCAGTACAACAACAACGGAAACCAGTACAACAACAACTTCAACCGCGATTTCGACGGCAATGACGAAGATACCGTTGTCACCAACTCCGCTACCTTCAGGACAGGATCCAATTCCAAAGGGTTCACAGGAGCAACGAAGGCCTACCTTCCTCCGGTTCAGTCGCAGAGGCCCCAGGGCTTCGGTGGACGGTCCAGGCGACCAAGCTTCAACGCTAGAGATGGATACAATTATTAGACGAATTTTGATTAAGGAATAAAGATTATTTATGATTTTATGAGAATTATACTTGTGTTTTCTATTGAAGTTTAACCGTTTAATAATGGTGTGAGTCTAAATCTGTGAAAAATTGGAAGAAATATTATTGATTTATATCTATAATATTTCTTTATATAATAGTTATTAAATAACATGAAAATACCTAAACCAAATGTTGATTGTTAGGACAACGAAAAAAATAACTAACGGCCAATACATAAGCTGTCACCTTACCGCAAAACTAAGAAATCCGCAAATTTAGGGGATTTTTCTCTGTCACTTTAATGACGCCTTAATTATTGATAGATATCTTGGGACATCTTATACAATATATAATAGATAATTATAAGCATTAATATAAATATGGCAAGCTCAAATAAGGCTTGTGATCTGGATACTAGGCGGCAATATATATAATATAATAGATAGGTACATATAGATATTTAAATACATAGACAGCCATGACCAAGGAACAAATATTTGTGATAAATAAATACATAATGCCCTCGCCGGGATTCGAACCTGGAACCTCCAGCTTCGTAGGCAGGGTCACCACCAACGAGGCTACGGAGGCTGAAGTTGGCGTGACAGAGACAAATCTGTAAAATTTTCGAATTGCAGTGTTCGTAGTAGTAGGTTTGGTAAACCAAATATTTCGAGTTTTCGAGCAGAGTTCATATAAATTCTCTAAACGCAATTCAATGTATTAAATAACACTCTGACATTTAGGTCTCAGCTTAGTGAAGTTGTAACAAACTAATATCTTAATACCGATCTCTTACAACAATGAAGACTTTCCTAAAACGAAACAAAGAGAGATATTTAGAAACACTGAAAGTGTGCATTGCAATATTAATTTAGAAATCACGTTAAATATGGCTTGAGGGCGATGCATAATGTTATCTAACGCGTTTTTTTCGTCCCGTTCGATTGAACATCGCCGTCACAGAAATTAATTCTTACAAGAAAAAAATCATAAATTTTAAGTAGGCTTATAGAATACTTTAAAATAAGATTACATCAAACGAAATCGGCCCAGCCGTTTTAAGGTGGATTAAGACCAAAGGAGCAAATGCTCATTCTATCCCCCACTCTACGAAATCAACGAATTTCGACGAATCGCGTTTTGTGTAATTAACGAATTTCGTAGAGTAGGGAATAGAATAAGCATTCGCTCGTTTGGTCTAAATCCATCTTTAGAATAATTACGGAACTCTACCTCTACCTGGGTGAATGAATATCTGAGCGTTTCAACCGCCTAATTTTGATGGTGGTATCATTTTAGCCGAAGTTTCTAAACGTCTTAATTACTTTGTCATTTGAATAAGGTACCGTGCCTCCTTCAAATGACAAAGTAGCACATTGTAACGAATAGAAACTTCGGCAAAAATGATACCACCAAAATTAGGCGGTTGAAACGCTCAGATATTCACCCACCTATACTGAACATGGCCCGACATGCTCTTGGCCGGTTTTATTTTCGGATTTTATTAGCGCACGGTATAGTTTTACATGTATGTGCTCATAGCAAAGCACTTGCTAAAGCAAATGCTACATTTCAAGTCCAAAGCGGGACCAGTCACGATATTCACACGGGCACCTGACTCTTTACGTAACCATCGATATTGTACACTTGTACAGTCACCATCTCATACCTCGGAGCTTCAAAAATGTCTGAATATGCGCTTTGATAACGGTTTTCCCCATTCCGTTACAATTTTTTCAAAAATGTTGTATGATAGGCAGACATCGTACGATTTCCAGCATTTTTGGTGCAGTGTAGTTCAATTAAGGGATATGAAGTAAGTTATTCCTCCTTATACTCCTTATTACTCCTTATAAATAACTTACACCATATCCCTTAATTGAAGTACATTGCACCAAAAATGCTGGAAATCGTACGATCTATCATGAATAAGTTCTAAAAAATCCTGTAAATTTTGGAACGAAAGTTTTACCCTATTATTATCGAAAGAGCTTAATGGTTTTGAGAAGAAATCATAAAAATACCATGAAAATACAGACGAGCTTAGATATTTGTGAGTACTTTGGACGCTCCGATATACAGGGTGTAATCGATAAGTGTTTACAGGCCATAATTCCGTAAATATGAGAGATATCAGAAAATGTTTAACTGATATCGATAGTACGTTACCCAACGAGTAAAATTACATTAATAACTTTTTTGAAATAAAATCAGAAATATCCCAAATATTAACTTCAAACCCTTTCATACATTTAGTACGTAACCGTTCATTCAAAGACTAGTTTAATACGAATATTTTTTTATTTAAGAATAAATGTTAGATTAATTATTTCATAAACGGTAGTATTATTATTTTATTAAAATGTATTCGTACAAATAACGAATCTCTAACAGTTTTATTTCTTACGACACCCGACATTCTTTAAGGCTGTAAGTCGTCATACTAAATGTATGGGAGCGGTTTAAGTTAGTATTTTTTATATTACTTCATCTATTTAGACAAAGTTATTAATGTAATTTTACTCGTTAGGTAACGTACTTTCGATATCAGTTAAAAGATTTCTGATATCTCTCATATTTACGGAATTATGGCCTGTAAACACTTATCGATTACACCCTGTATATGTATAATGGCGACTGTACCACATTCACTTATTTGATAGGTCTCAGTTGTGATGAACGTAAAAATGCCTACTATTGCATTTGTTCTGCGACCATATATAACGTGGACGTCTAATGTCAGCTCAAAAATGCCCCCCAAAAACAATTTTTCAATTGTGCCAAGATGGGCAGGAAATTGCGCTTTTCTTAACACCGCGCATATTATTTAGGCGCAACGTCATTGACAAATGTTTATCTATATGTCGGAGACATGCTTCAGTTGGCGCAGACGTGTACGACATGTCGAGTCGTCGAACGTCTGAATAGTCTTATTTACAATAAGAATAGTCTTATTTGCAATGTTTACATTTAATTTGTTAAGAGTGATAAAATCTAGAAAACGATAAGCAATGTTTTGCTTGAGATGTTCTTTGCTTGGTCCATGCAGGTAGACATTAAACGTCATGTTGGGATCTACCCGCCTATGAAGGAGTAGTTTGTGAGCGCACGGTATAAAAGGTCACTAGCGCAGTGTTCAGGGATTCATTCTTGATTTAGAGTTGGAATAAAGCATTCCAGGGTTGAGTAAATGATGCATGGACGCAAGCTTATAACTCTCCAGTCGTTTTCTATCAGTATAGTTTATAGTGTTGTAAATAGTCTTGTTTTAAGTGTGTACTTGTTGTGATTATTTAAAGTTTGGAAAATGTAAGACCGTCTGAGTTTCTTGCTGGTTCTTCTCACGACAGAGGTTTATCATTTGTGAACCAGTATAATAAAAGATTGTAATTTACCTTGCGTTTAATTATGTGCGTCCATGCATAGTATACACCTTTGTAAGTAGATACGATCAGTAGCTAGGAATTAAGTATTCGCCCCCCGTTCTCGGCTGTCCCTCCGACATCAGAAAGTGGGATGTTGACTAATCGCCTACAATAAGTGGTGATGGTAAATGTACCACACGTAAAGAGTGAGGTTTGAAATCATCGACAGTCGGTAAGGTTGAACTATCGTTACTTTTTTATTTGGTGTAAGGTGTAAACTACTCGTATCTTTTGAAGCAAAGTCAGTTTCGAGACGTAATTTGAGATATCAAGTTAGTTTTTTTATGGAATTTCTATTGTTGCAATACGTGTGGGTAGGTACCCCACCCACTTCACAAAAAAAAAACAGTTATTTTAATAGTTTCAAAAAATATCATGGCCCATACTTGTTACTTTTCTGATTTTTAGAATACTAGTAGTTCTGAAATACGGGCAGGTTTTGGTGGTGGTGGTTTTGTTTTGTGGTCTACCAAAAATTGATTAGAGATTTCATGTGCCTGTTTTTTTAAGTTTTCTATGAAATTTATGTTACAGAATGTTTCGTGATGATTTCGTTCGTGATGACACTGATGACTATGTTGTGGCGATGAAACTAGCTCAGAATGTTACAATTTCAAGAACAACACGTTCATGGTAGCCAGAAGGGTCTCTGTTCATGATGACTATGCTGTTGCGATGAAACTACCACAATTTCTTGTGAATCGTCCAGGAAATGAAGGAGAATAAAGACTCCAGCTCTTCGGGAGTTGCTTTTGGAGCAACGGATGTACAAGGACAGGTTTCGTTCCAATTGTTTTAATGCAAAATTCGAAGCATTAATTTAAAGAAATAACAGTTTGAAATTTCTATTTTTAGCGTGAAGTTTTTGTGTTTACAAAAAAGTTTTAATCTTTGCGAGATTAACTTGGTTGTAGTAAAGTGAAGCCCATTATTATTTTAATACAAAGTTACCAAAGGATACCAATACCCTAACCTCAACTTTTTATTTTTGTGATCAGGTTAAGTTGAGAGCTCGCATGCAAATTATCTCTGTGATAAAACTGATACCGTACAATTTGATGATTACAGTTCAACATGGTGAATTGGAGCGAGCTGCCGACCAGCAAGTTATTGCTGTCATCATGTCCCAACGGCGCGCCAGAGGCTGATGACTGGTGTCGCTGCTGCCTACCGTGAACACGTGGTGCAGCGCGTGGTGTAGACACGTTGTCAATCCGGTGAGGAGTTCACATTTTGTTGAGCTATATGAGCCCTGAGCTAATGTTGTTGAGAGTTATAGAGTGTTCTTGCAAACTTTACTTACTCAGATCAGTCAGTTAAATTCAGGTCAGTCAGTGACCGCGCTGAAGGTTATAGATGTGTCCGTGTACTTTACTCTGATAGCGGGTGTTTTGTGACATGTTGATGACTGTAGATTGTTTTTCTGTGTACATTGCTGAGGTCATGGGCGATGAGTTTGCTTACAGTATTTCTGATAACTGTTGGTGGTATACCGTGCCTTGCTAAAGTGGTGGATGTGTATAGAGTCATGTGGACGATTGTAAGATGTTCCTATGATCCTCTAACAGGTTATAGAAGAGGAGTGTGAAATGATTGTGTGTAAAATTGTTTCAAATTTGATTTCGTAAAATGTAACAGTAGTCCTTTCTATCCCATTATGTATTGAGGTCAGAATGGGTCGACCGTACCAGAGGCTTGATCGTAGCCGTAACCCGATGCGTCTGCCTGTGAGTAGTCCGTGGGTACGCAGTGCGCGGCAGGCTCTGGCGGAGGTCGCGTTTTAGAGACTGTAGTGTCATATGGTTGAATCGGCGATCCCTTAAGGATGCGCGTAATATGTGTGGTTATATGACAGCCAATAGGCCACGAATGACATTATGTTCCTCCGAAAGTTTTCTGTAATGTTTTACGTAAAATGTGGCTACGAAAGCCAGATGATACTTGTTTGCTCTAGATTTGAAATTGGTAGTAATTAATTGACCATAAGTGATCCTAAATTCAGTTGCAAAGATTAAAATGATTTTTCTTGAATTGAGATGATTTTACGTAGACAGATTAAGAAGTAATTTGGTCAGGAGTGACCGAGTGGTAACAAAGACTACTGGTGTACGTGTTTGTTTCAGATACAAGCGAGGACGCTTGTCTTGTCAGTATGGCCGAGTCGGAGACATGCTTCAGTTGGCGCAGACGTGTACGACATGTCGAGTCGTCGAACGTCTGAATAGTCTTATTTACAATAAGAATAGTCTTATTTGCAATGTTTACATTTAATTTGTTAAGAGTGATAAAATCTAGAAAACGATAAGCAATGTTTTGCTTGAGATGTTCTTTGCTTGGTCCATGCAGGTAGACATTAAACGTCATGTTGGGATCTACCCGCCTATGAAGGAGTAGTTTGTGAGCGCACGGTATAAAAGGTCACTAGCGCAGTGTTCAGGGATTCATTCTTGATTTAGAGTTGGAATAAAGCATTCCAGGGTTGAGTAAATGATGCATGGACGCAAGCTTATAACTCTCCAGTCGTTTTCTATCAGTATAGTTTATAGTGTTGTAAATAGTCTTGTTTTAAGTGTGTACTTGTTGTGATTATTTAAAGTTTGGAAAATGTAAGACCGTCTGAGTTTCTTGCTGGTTCTTCTCACGACAGAGGTTTATCATTTGTGAACCAGTATAATAAAAGATTGTAATTTACCTTGCGTTTAATTATGTGCGTCCATGCATAGTATACACCTTTGTAAGTAGATACGATCAGTAGCTAGGAATTAAGTATTCGCCCCCCGTTCTCGGCTGTCCCTCCGACATATATATATAATTATATAAACGGCAATGTCCTGACTGACTGACTGACTGACTTAAATCAACGCACAGCCCAAACCGCTGGTCCTAGAGAGTTCAAACTTGGCATGTACATTCTTTATAATGTCTAGAGGCGCACTAAGAACGGATTTTTGAAAATTCATCCCTTAAAAGGGTTAAATGGGGGGTTAAAGTTTGTATGGGGAAATAAGATTAGTTGGGCTATTTTATTCGAAACTTCACAGGAATGTTTTTAATAATAAATAAGTAAACACGTATTTCAGGTTTTTTGAAAATTCATTCCCTATGGGGGTTAAATGGAGGGTTAAAGTTTGTATGGGGAAATAAGATTAGTTGGGCTATTTTATTCGAAACTTTACAAGAATGTTTTTAATAATAAATAAGTAAACACATGTTTCAGGTCTTTTGAAAATTCAACACTTAAAGGGGTTAAATGGAAGGTTAAAGTTTGTATGGGGAAATAAGATTGGTTGGGCTATTTTATTCGAAACTTCACATGAATGTTTTTAACAATAAATAAGTAAACACGTATTTCAGATTTTTTGAAAATTCATCCCTTAAAGGGGTTAAATGGAGGGTTAAAGTTTGTATGGGGAAATAAGATTAGTTGGGCTATTTTGTTCGAAACTTCACAGGAATTTTTTTAATAATAAATAAGTAAACACGTATTTCAGGTTTTTTGAAAATTCATTCCCTATGGGGGTTAAATGGAGGGTTAAAGTTTGTATGGGGAAATAAGATTAGTTGGGCTATTTTATTCGAAACTTCAGAGGAATATTTTTAATAATAAATAAGTAAACACATGTTTCAGGTTTTTTGAAAATTCATCCCTTAAAGGGGTTAAATGGAGGGTTAAAGTTTGTATGGGGAAATAAGATCGGTTGGGCTATTTTATTCGAAACTTCACATGAATGTTTTTAACAATAAATAAGTAAACACGTATTTCAGGTTTTTTGAAAATTCATTCCCTATGGGGGTTAAATGGAGGGTTAAAGTTTGTATGGGGAAATAAGATTAGTTGGGCTATTTCATTCGAAACTTCACATGAATGTTTTTAACAATAAATAAGTGAACACGTGTTTCAGGTTTTTTGAAAATTCATTCCCTATGGGGGTTAAATGGAAGGTTAAAGTTTGTAAGAAGGAACCAGATTCGTTGGGCTATTTAATTCAAAACTTCATAGAAGTGTTCTTGCCAATGAAGATGTAGGTACTTATCTACATACCATGTTATACAGTGTGTAAATCTAATACGGGCGATCAATTAAACCAGGCATGGGAATCATTAGTGTAATCACGGATTACAAGGTTTTTTTTAAAGGTACTCTTAATTTAGACCCCACAGAATTTTTTTAAGACTATCGGAGCAGCAATGTAGGTACAAACATTTGTTATTGTTGATTTGGCAGTTATGTCATCTGCTTTTGAAATTAGCTGTCAACGAGGGCTTAACTCGCGTGTGTTGCTTTACATTGCGCGCCGAATTATTTTATATGGAAAATTTTGTTGCTCTGATTCTAAGTAAAAGTTATTTGAATGTACTTATTATGTCGTAAACTAACACCCCTTAAGAGCTTCGCCCGTATTAGACTTACACCCTGTATACGAGTAACATAGGTACGATGAATACGTAGATACTTTTAATATTAAATTTTGGTAAGTAATGCAGTTTGCTACATAAAAGGTCATTGTGAGGTTTTATTTTTTAAGTCTAGACAAAACCATATTTATTTGTTTGTTCGTTAAAAATATCTACAATTTTGCATGGCGACATATGATTCAAAGCGAACGAATTTCAAATGTTTGTTTGACAGCTCGCGGACAGTATATATGTATAAGCAGCGCGGGTACACGGGCCGCCTCACTGTAAATTCAGCTTTCTATTTCGTGTAGTTTATTTGCAATCAAGTATTTAAATATGTCATACTAATATATGCTGTTCAATGAAACAGACTTCAAACAGAATGTAATAAGGTAAGATTCTACTTAGGTTTAGGAAAGGTTAGAACTGCGACCCCACACAGAAACGAACGGCTATCAAAGTAGGTTTTGGGTTAGATTAGAAATGCGACTCCACACAGAAACGAACGACTATCAAAGGAGGTTCAGGTTAGGTTTGAATAGTAACCCCATACAGCAACGAACGGCTTTGAAAGTAGGTTTAGGTTAGGTTTGAACTCCAACCCCACACAGAAACTAACGGCTATTATAGTAGGTTTAGATTAGGTTAGAACTGCGACCTCACACATAAGGAAACGGCTATCAAAGCAGGTTTAGTTTATGTTAGAACTGCGACCCCACACAAAAGAAAACGGCTATCAAAGTAGGTTAGGTTAGAACTGCGACCCCACACAAAAGCAAACGGCTATCAAAGTAGGTTTAGTTTAGGTTAGAACTGCGACCCCACACATAAGCGAACAGCTATCAAAGTAGGTTTAGGTTAGGTTAGAACTGCGACCCCACACATAAGCAAACGGCTATCAACGTAGGTTTAGTTTAGGTTAGAACTGCGACCCCACACAAAAGCAAATGGCTATCAAAGTAGGTTTAGGTTTGGTTAGAACTGCGACCAGTGCGACCCCACATAGAAACGAACGGCTATTAAAATATGTTTACTTTAGGTTACAACTGTGACCCCACATATAAGCAAACAGCTATTAAAGTAGGTTCAGGGTTAGTTTAGAACTGCGGAATAAATATTACTAAATTTAAACCAAACTAAAATAAGAACCCGTAAAGGAAAACCTCAAGCACCATTCAAAATTCCCTGATTTAAATTTACTGAAAACTATTCATCGACAGAATGACTTGTCGATGAAATGAAAATACTTGAACCGTTGTCTTTGAAACAGCATTCGATTAAATGATTGTCGACAAGTCATGGCGAAACCCAAAAAAAAATATCACAAACATTAAACTTATTTCGGCCACTTTTGAATCTCCTGAGAAAAAAAAAACAAAATAGGATTCATTATTTGCAGGAAACCGTGTAACATGCATAATATATAACTACATACAATCGAAATGGTAACCTCATTCTTTTTTAAAGTCGGTTGAAAACATTTTTTTTTTCATATAAGTCAAAAATCTACGCGTGCGAAGCCGCGGGCAAAAGCTAGTAGAATATAATCAAAACTTTCATGGAGCAATCATAACAATTTTTATATGGCGGTTTTAGTTTTTATAGGTTGACATTGAAATCCATTAGGTACTGTGATGCATTGAAGAGGGGGTGACACTTTTCAACTTAAATTCAGACCGTTTTTGAAAGGCAATTTAGTGTGGCGTGCGGCTTCCATGTTTTATGTGTTCGAACTGTTCGAATCATTTGTTAGTTTCTTCGATAGTCTCCGTAGCTTAGTAGGTAGAGACCCGCTATCAAAATTGTCTTCAAAATATTGGCCGGTTTACGCAATTTCTTTTACAGTTTGTGGTTGTCATTCAGCCTCCGTAGCCTAGTTGGCAGTGGCCCCGTCTAGGAAGATGGAGGTTCTGGGTTCGAATCTCAGCGTGGACATTATTTGTGAATTTATTTATCACAAATATTTGTTCCTTGTGTATTTATCGTCTATCTATTATATTTATTGTCGCTTGGCACCCACATCATACCTAAGCCTTAATTGAGCTTACCGTGGGACTAAGTTGATAATTATGTGTAAGAAATCCCAAGACATTTGTGTGGGTCCGCCAATACCTAATTTTATCAAATTATCACTTTTTACAGATGATACGTGCGGGTAAGTTAACGTAGCTTAGCTCGTACGTGCAAATTTCAAATTATCCCTATATTTAAATAGGGTCTTGCATCATATATTATTATGCTGCATGCACGTATCATCAATACCTTCAAATCCATCACATGTGATGCATGCAGAGGGAACGTGTTAATAATTCCGGCTCAAAAAAGGGCAAACAAAAAAAAATCAGAACGTTTATTCATAAAAAATAACAGCTTTGTTTCATTTTACACACCCTCCGCCAAACTGTAAAACAGTTTGTTGGCAGAAACTGTCTTCCTTACTTATACACTGGAATCAGTATCCCTTAGGTACTTATGTCTAATACCATGTCCAGTATTATGAACGTTGTCAAAATAAGGGTTACAAAATCCCTAAGGGCATATTCTGCTTCCCAAAACCTCACTGGCAGTACGAATGGACTTTTTTTCGCCAATCTGTATATTATGTCAATCATAGTCAAAACTCATATGACCCGTCTGTAACACTTACATTAAGTTTATTTCCACCCACGCATATACACAATTCTAGTCCCTAAACCCTTACAAATACAGAGTATAACAGCCTGTCAACACACGCTTATGTCATTGCAGTAAGAATGGACTAATGAATAGGTTTCCCATCTTCAAACAATAGCGTTTGACAGTCCGCGTGTGAATGATGCTCGGATCATTTTGCAAGCTTATATGTAGTACTGCGCTCATTCATAAATTGCTTAAGGCGAAGCTGTGCAATTATCAAAAAGTTTATACATTTGGATCACGTTTCGATATTAATAAAAATTGGTAGGCTGGTAGAGTCAATGATGCTGAACAAGATCCACCACGTTTTCTAAAATGTCCCAAAATTGTTGTATGAAACGTGTCTTTTTTGTTAGCAAATTCCTATACATTATTGGTCCAAATGTACATACAAATCTTTTGAGAAATACTCAACTAATTCATTGAATTTTGACGACCGGCCAATTTCTAAGACTGGGCCATTTTTTTCAAAGTTATGCCCCCTATTTTTTGCCCTTGGAACTTTGCATATGATTTCTAAATATGACGAAAAATTATTCGAAATTGGCCGTGTGGTGACGGCAGTAAGAATACATTTGTCACCACCCCAACTCCTGCGGGTGTCGTAAGAGTGGTCGACTATGGGATTGAAGTGTCACTGACCATTATTTGATAAAAGATTGATGATGGGCAGCAGCGTCATCATAACAGACACACAGTGACCGCCAATCCGCTTGCCCAGCGTGGCTATTGAGAGCATTTACCTCCTAATGAGTCTATACGCCTAGTTAATAGGAGAGGCCTACGTCCAGCAGTAGACTATCAAATGCTGATATGTAAGCCTTTTAGTAAACTATTTCACCGATACCACAAACATAAGTAATTTAAATACTCATGGCACATACTTTTCTTAAACCCCCGTACCTACGATCCTTTTTTCGATGGTTCGCCTTTACAAGTTCACAGTTCAGGGTTCAGCAATTACAAGAGAGACATATTGATTATCTCCGTCGTGCGGGACCCGACCTTTGGCGGCGGACAATTGGCCGGTGCCCAATTCAATGCCATTGTCTTTGCAGATGACCAAGAAACTACAGGAATAGCTGTTTTCCCTGGAAGCAATAACCTCATAATGCTCAATGTACGTACATTTCAATGTTTAAACCTTTCATAAACTTAAGTAGTCGCATTTCCTTTGTTTGGTTGATTTTACAAACAAACTAAGTTCACCACTAGTCCTTACATAGAGGTTCAAATTAGATTTGAAGAAACAATATGATGGGCTTTAAGAGGATATTTATTTATTTATTTAATCTTTATTGCACATAAGAAAATCTTATCGTATGAATACGCGTGAGTTTAAATGTTTTATTGTCACCTGAGTTACGTAGTTTTTATGCAAAATTATGCTAAGTCATTTTTTTTATTCTTGGGCGGTTATCTTCGAAAATTTTGACTTTAGAAAAGAACTTGCTTTTAGGACCCTCATTGTTTTTAAAATACCAATTTAAAGTATTACAACAAAATAAAAAATCCTCCCCACTTTACGACTAAGGGAGGTTTAGAATTTTTTTACCATTTTTTGTTTTACCACTTTGTCGGCGTAATTAAATGTATACCTGCATCAAATTGTAAATTTCTAGTACTAACGTCCACTGAGTTATGCTGCGGACAGAAAGACGGACAGACGGACATGTCGAAACTATAAGGGTTCCTAGTTTACTACGGAACTCTAAAAAGGATATACATATAGTATGTAGGCTAGTAAAAATCTAGATGGAGTATCACTGCCGGTATTACATGACAATGCTGGTTGTTCCTGGTTTTATCAGACAAACTACTGCTGAGAGTACTGTGTCAACTGGTACCGCCCAGGATTATAGTTAAAAGACTTCAATAGACACTCCAGTGCTGGCAGTGAGTCACCTAGCAACCAAAATCAGCCCCATTCTTTATTAACCGCACCACTTTCATACATTATGCCACAAATCGGGGCTAATTCCAATCTTTGTCACCGTACACTTCAGGCCACGGAAATGTCAAGGCAAATATTACCCATCGTCAAATAATAACCAAAATGCTACAAGTACTTTTAAGTGTAAAAGCGATTATAATTCTAATTTCAAGAACTGTAAGGCGCAGAATGGTGTGAGCATTTATGATGGATGTATCTCAATTGGGATTGAAGTATACGTATCATGACCACCTCAACAATAACGTGACGAAATTAAAAAAATAAACACTCTTAATAACTTGCTCAGGTTTGACAGCTACAATTAGGGTACTGTCACGGTATGTCCGACTGTCACGTACACACGTACACCCAAATAGTCATTAGATGTTAATTTTAAGGATGGTATAAATAACATTTTTTGATTGGAGACAGCACACATCTCATCTGATTCCTGTGGAAGACACATCTGAGATGAAGATCTTTCTGGTTAGTTTTTGTACAAAATTTGATTTATGTCTTACAAAAAAAGCCATAGTTATAAATCTAAATTCCATCAGAAGTGATACAAGTGCCATTTACAATAATGAGTAATAACAGTTCCAGTGTCCATAATTTTGAAAATGCTACATTTTTTTGCGAACTTTTTGGATAGTAGAAACTTTTAGTGCCGTGCAGTGTACAGTGATATTAGGTTAATAAACGAAAGTGCAACGATTCATATTATGACAATGGATTGAGAACAATATGGTTTGGCATAGAAGTTTTTGTTGCGTTACTAGGATGCTTTTATGGGTCTACAAATACTCTCTCTTTTTATTACAAATATTGTTAAATATTAAAATTTAACAAGTTAACTCCCGTTTGCACACACTCGGGAGACGTGGAGTTTGAGAGCAGAGGCCTGTACCCACCAACGGGACACAAATATAGGCTGTATGTATATAAAAACACTCCCATTTCGTAGATTTTTTTTACAATTTAGGAAAGTACGAATAATAAACTTGATATTTCATGTGTGTCTAATGAATGATTTATTCTTGTAGGTAATATTAACGATGCTCCCATATAGGTTGGATGTTATTCTGGTATAAAATAAAGTGTAAACAAGGACACTTAAATGTCAGAGAGAGGTATATTATATGATGTTATATAGCATTGTGCAACTCCAATGTGGGACAGCACCATAAATTATAACAAGTCATAGAAAAAAAAATTGTTTGCAAAAATTGCGAGTTTCTCTTCATGGTTTTTTTATTTTCAGATTATCTGCCTGGTCTCCAGCCTGGCTTCTTCTGAGAAGCTGGACAGGAGCTACCTTCCACCACCAGGGTCTAAGTACTCAGGAGGTAGCCCAGGAGACATTGATGTACCCCTCGAGTTCCCCAAACAAACACCAACGGGAAGACCGCAGATAGAAAATGGTAAACCTGAAATAGAGCTTGGTATCAACCGAAGACCAGCTCCAACAGGGCCACCAGAAACACCTGGGTTTACTTACTTCCAAAAATCTTACCCTGTTCCTAAAACTACTACATCATATGCTATAACTCAGACGACAACTTTTCCTGCCGATTATGAAGGGGTAGATCAACCAAATGCCTTCGTAAATGGATCGAATGTCCAAGCAGGGCAGCAGCCAATCAGACGACCAGGTCAATCTAATTACAACCAATATCGACCAGGCCAGAGTCAATCTACTGTGGGTCCTTACGGAACCACAGCACGACCACAATTTCCTGGAACTTTTACTGGACCCGCTTATTTACCACCAGTGAGCAATAAGCAGTCCCCTAGCCAAATGGAATTTAATCAAGATGGCTCCAGGTTTCCATCCGATCTTTCTCAAGGACCTAAGTACCAAGATGCAAAAACTACCTCTGTGAGTCAACCAGGCTATGTAGCTCCAGGAGCTAATCAACAAAATCAATTTGTAGGAAACCAAAATGTACCTTCAACTGTAGCACCGCAATACCAGAATGAACGATTTGGATCGACTGTACCCAGCTCTCAAACCCAACAGCAATTTCTAGGCAACCAGTTCCCTTCCTCAACGGCTGCACCTCAATATCAAGCAGGTCAAAGGCTTTCTACTCCGGGTGCAAACCAGCAGAATACATTTTTGGGTAATCAGGATTTCCCATCATCAACTGCCGCTCCTCAATATCAAAGTAATGAAAGATTATCTACCCCGGGATCGGATCAATTCCAGGGAAATCAGAACTTCCCATCATCGACTACTGCACCTCAATTCCAAATTGGACAAGGCTCTATAGCCCCTGGATTGAACCAACAAGTATTTGGGTCCCGAGTCCCTAACCAGCAGAATCAAGGGAATCAGTATCCATCTTCTACTGCAACACCGACTCCTGGATCTATTCAACAGAACCAATTTTCCGGAAATCAAAATTACCCTACGACTGCAGCCCCTAACTACCAAGATGGACAGCGTTTTACCTTCCCGGATCAAAGCCAAGAACTAGTACCTGGTCAGCGACCAAGTGGCTCTCGTGTGCCTAGTCAATATCCTGGCAACCAAAATTTACCGTTCTCTACTATTGCTCCTCCTCTATCTCAAGATGGCCAGCGTTTTAATACTCCTGGAAATGTACAAGAAGGATATAGATATTCAGTCCCTACACAGCAGAATCAGCATCAGTATCCAGGAAGTCAAATTTTTCCTTCATCCACCACTGCACCACAATATCAGAATGGTCAGCAATTTACTAATGGACCATTAGGCCAAAGCTTCACATCAACTGCTGCACCTGACTATCAAAATGGACAACAACGATTTACAACCCCTGGCCAATATCAAGGACAGTTCTTACCTGAACAGCAATTTGGATCTCGCTTGCCTTACCAACAATCTGTAGGAAATCAAAACTATCCATCATCAACCAGTGCACCACAGTATCAAGATGCTCAGCGTTTTTCAACTCCTGGATCACAAGGGCTTAATTATCCTCAACAAAGTCAGTCGGGTATTCAGAACTTCCCGACTTCAACCGCTGCTCCTCAATATCAAGATCAACGTTTCTCCACTCCTGGCCAGTATTTTAATCAACCTACTAATCCTGGGTCCACAGCTGCTCCACAATATCAACAAACATTTGCTCCTACTCCCGGAACTAACCAGCCAGGAGTACCTGGTCGACAGAATCAATTCCAGCGACCGATGTACAACCAACAGATACCATCGTCGACAGCTGCACCCCAACGTTTTATTCCAGGATCTCCCCAATTCAGTAACGATAACGTTCCAGGAACTGAACTAGCACAACCAGGATTACTTGAAAGTGGAATCTATGGAAACAATCGACAACCTGTGTCTCAGACTGGTTCTTCCGTCTATGGTACAGCACCAAGCTTCTCTAACCAAGGATTCCCTAGTACAACGGCTGGATCTTTGCCAGCCAAGGGTTTCACTTCTACACCTGGATTTGGAGCTGGAGGTGAACGTAGACCAGAGCGTCCTCAGGCTGAAGGTGACAGAAATGCAGAGATCTTGAGCTATGAAAACATACTGACTCCCGAAGGCTACTATTATAGTTACGATACATCCAACGGTATTCATGCTGATGAAACTGGAGTAGTGGGTAATGGTACCAGGGCTCAAGGAGGTTATTCTTACACTGGTGATGATGGAAAAGTATACACCGTAGTGTATACCGCTGACGAAAATGGCTTCCAACCCCGCGGTGACCATTTGCCAACTCCGCCACCAATCCCGGAAGCAATTCAACGAATTATTGATCAAGCAAACTTGGATAAGGAGGCTGGAATTAATGATGATGGTAAGTATATTAATATAATATTGCATACAATTTGTGAATATCTTATTTTGGGGTTATTGGTAATCTAATAGCGATTTATTTTTACAGGTTCTTACAATGAAGATAAATATGGTTATATGAAATATGACGCACCATTAACTCGCTTGAGACCAAAAGATAAGACAGTGTCTTTAGTCTATGGCGCAGATATTCCGGAAAAAAAGGAAAACATATTCGGAAAGAACAGAAAAGTATTGGGACCCAAGGGCAGCCATTTAGGTTCAAAGTCAGGAGGTATAGAATTGGAAGACACTGATACAAATGACTCAGATTTTGAAGGGATCGACACAAATGAAAGAGGTCATGGAGATGGCGATAAACTGAATGGTAATGAAGAAGCGAATAGACGTATTAGTGCCAAACGCCCAAAACCAACAAAGAACTTGACTGTTGATGGTGAACGGTCTAATCGACTAAAAGGAACAGGACAACAATCACATATGAGAGATGGTTCCAGTGCACATCCAACATCAACTAAGGAATACGAAAATGATGAAATTGACGATACCTCTGAAGAACCTGAGGACAACGCTGATCTAGATAATTCTGATGACTTCGATTTTGATTCAGATTTGGTAAACTACAGAGATGATCCTAACAACAGAACTGATTTCCATGGTCTAAATAAGTATCTTCCAGAAAGCAAGAAAATAAATAGGAAAAATCAGGCAGGTAAAAAACGACCAACTGTGCGACTTGATGGTGTTAAGAAAGTAGTGACCGGAATACGTGATGGTGAAATATCTGATGATCGTTATAATGACGAAACTCAGGATAATAAGCCGAATGCTGATGATAAATTACGCACTCGTGTTCCGACAAGAATAAACAAGTTTGGACAGAAAGTCAAAAATCAGTCTAAGAAAACTCATACCGGACCCAATGATAGTGATGATGAAACAAATAAGTATTACAATGAAAGGATCGACACAAATGAACCTGACTCTGATGATGCTTCTATTCCAGTAACCAAAGATCGTAGGAAAAAGCCAACTTCACAACAGAACAGGAAATTATCTGGAAAGCCCAAGCAGCCAATTCAGCAAATAGATATCTCTAACAATGAAGAAACTGGTTACGAATACACCCCTCCGCAACGAAAGTTTGGCTCAGAAGAAGCCAATAAGTTTCCATCTAGGACAAACGAGAAGGGAGTGCAGACAACCGTACGACCTTTTTTGACAAAAAATGTATATGAAGATGAGAACGAACCTGCTGATGATAATATCGATCAATATGGAAATATCAAACCAGGTCGACCTGGACGCCCAATGGCTGCTCAGAAATACCCTGGTTATAATCAGGATGGTAGTAGCTTCGGCCAGAATATTCCTCAAGGGAACAATGATGAAGGATTCTCTTCAACCAGAAGACCAGTTTCATATGGAACTTCTCGTCAACCTTTTGGTAGACCACAAACCACAGTAGTTCCTCGATTCCAGGACGGTGACAGTTATAATCAGAACCCAGAATCTAACCAAATTCAAGGCTCTACAACCAGGATACCGATCTCATACGGTACCTCTCAACGACCTTTTGGAAGACCACAAACCACTGCATCTCAACAGGACCAGGGAGTAATTGGCCAGTATAATCCTGCTAATCAAGGACCTCAAAGGACGGAAGACAAATTATTCTATAATACTAATGCTCCGAACAGAGGGACAGTCGGTAATGTATTCAGTTCAACTACACCGCTTCCTCCATCACCAGATTCTCCCAACTATCATCATCCAGGGCATCAGAACAGACCCAGTAGTCCTTACGGTTACGGAACTTCCTCACCCAATGAGATAGTAAGACCTGGTTCCAATTCCAACGAGCCTGGACATCTGCCTAGCACGACTTATAGGCCCAACTATAGCTTCGGAGACAAGATTGGGGCAGTGGATGGCTTTGGACGACCAATTCAAAGCACCGTTGCTACCGATGCTCCAGCTTTCGACAGAACTTTGAGACCTACATACCCAGCCAGACCTGAAGATGCCAATCAACACGGCAAGTTCAGGCCCACTGAAGGACGTTTTGGGGTGACCCAAGGTCCTGGAACACCTGGATATCAGTCCACAGCTGCACCGATAGGCGAAGATTTCAGTGGACCGAAGCAACCTCAAAGATACGACCCTCAAACTGGATATCATTACAAATAGATTTATTGTACTTGTTGATTATTTAAACGTATGTGAACACGGCTATTACTAAATAAAAATGTTATTTTGATCATTTTGTGTTTGCTTTGAACAATAACATATACGTACTCATAATTTCGAAAATGGAACCTAAACTGTGAATTTTTCAAATCATAGTTCTCTAGTGCAAACTTTCCTTATCTTGAATTAAAAAAAATGCATATGGAGCAATAGTACAAATTGTGCATCAAGAGAGGTAGGCGGCGGGCTTTTAATGACTCGAGTTAGTAACTATTCCGCCTACCGACCGTGATGCATACCTACAATGTTTTTCAACACAAAATGTTATTTAATGATGTACTGACATTTCTATTACTAACTAGGGAATTTCACTTTTCTATTACTCCCGCTATGCATGCAAGCAATGGCGCGCATAGACATCAAGTGTGATGAAATAGTACATTATGCATCAAGGGAGGTAAGTACGGAATTACTAACGAGAGTGTTAGAAGCCCGACGCCGTTAGGCGGAGGGCTTTTATGATTCGAGTTAGTATTCCGTTTACCGACCGTGATGCATACAATGTTTTTCATCACACTTGCCAACCAAAAAAATAAGTTTTAAGACATAATATTATGAAATGGCGTACTGACATTTCTATTACTCCCTACGGAATTTCACTTTTCTATTACTCCCGCTACGCGCGCAAGCAATGGCGCGCTTAGACAGCAAGTGTGATGAAATAGTACATTGTGCATCAAGGGAGGTAAGTACGGAAATACTAACGAGAGTGTTAGAAGCCCGACGCCGTTAGGCGGAGGGCTTTTATGACTCGAGTTAGTATTCCGCTTACCGACCGTGATGCATACAATGTTTTTCATCACACTTGCCGACAAAAAAATAAGTTTTAAGAAATAACATTATTAAATGACGTACTGACGTTTCTATTACTCCCTAGGGAATTTCACTTTTCTATTACTCCCGCTGCGCGCGCAAGCAATGGCGCGCTTAGACAGCAAGTGTGATGAAAAAATATTTTCCCCTCACTAGCTCGTAAAGCGCTCGTTTATCGTTTAATACGAGCGGGTAAAAACGCTTTTTACACACTTGTGAATAAAGTAATTTGACATTGCTCTAATTCCTATAGCCCCCTACTGCCTAGTATAAGTGGATCTGCATGACCGTAATAAACATGCGCAATCGGAACTCACGTGTTAAATTGGTCGTTCTCATGGGTGATTTTGTAGCCATTGGCTATATTCAAGTTCCAGAAGTACCTCTATTCTACGATACGTTTCGACATTGAGTTTTAAATGGTTTCTTTAAGTTAATTTACATTTGGATGAGATTTGTAATCATATTTTCATCACACCTGCTCGTAATTGCTGATTTTACGAGCAGGCATGCATGAACGTAATGAGCTATATTATGCCCATGGCCGTAATGACTTTTTTTTTAATTTTCATACAACATTACGTCGCACTGGCGCGCCGCCCACTGCCCGCGCGGGCGGCGCGCGCTGCGCCGGGACTTCTGTTATAAAAATGATAAAAAGACATCCCCGTTTTTGAGAAATGATTTAGACCTTTTTAGAGTAGTTTGTGAAAATATATTGTTTTATTTACTTATTTTGCCTCACAGGTGTGATGAAAAACATTGTGTGTGCCACGGGCGGTACAAGAATTATGATCTCGTGTGAAGTAAAGCCCGCGCCTTCGGCTTGGGCTTTACTTTCACACTCGTTCACAATTTCTTATTTACCGCCCTTAATACACAATGTACTATTCCTCGCGATAGTGAGGGGAAAAAAGTTGTATTACACTTGGCGGCAAAGTTTGTTCAACTCTCGTGCCTTGAGACCTTCGCAATGCTCAAGATTCCAGTTTTTGAGCCACTCGCTACGCTCGTGGCTCAATTTTGGAATCTTTCGCTAGCTCAGGTCTCAATATTGGCACGACAGTTAAACAACAACTTTGCCCCCTTGTATAATAAATAACTATTGAACTTGCACTCGAAAGCATTAACAGCGCTTGCTACAACCACGTAAAAAGCCTGTTGCAACTGTTTGAACAAAAGTATTTCATATACACACACTGACAATAACAAATTCTTGATAATGATGAAGTGCTTTTATGATGAATGTAATTATACCTTAATTAGCCTATCGACCTAAACGCACTTAATACATAATTGCACTTAAAAAAAATAATGGATAAAGCCGCACTTATAAATTATAGTACGATGGTGTCAAACTGTTTCTAATAGAAGACAAAGCCTTAGTAATATCTGAAAATATCTATCGACGCAGAATTCAATTTTGTGTACGTAATGTGTAACAGTGTGTGCAAGGTAATTCGTGTGCAAACTCAGGATACATCATGTAGAACTTTATATTTGAAATGGAAAAGTTCGCCATTTGACTATCAAATATTATGACGTGCAATTGAACCGATTTTTTTGAATTAACACTATTATTAGTCTGACTTAAAATCAGATATGGCGTGAAGATGGCATTTCCAACAGTGCCAAAATATCGGGCGCTGAATAATTACAATTTACATGGTAAAATTGGGTCAAAATAATTTTCGTTGTCTTAATTTCTGTCCCTAAAAAACGTGACGCAGTTGTGATTTTGTATGAGATGATGTTTTGTTTTCAATTTCTGATGTATGGATTAAAATCTAGCGTGAAAATTAAATACAAGTGCACCGGATTTTTGTATATACTCAGTGGAAACAGCTCTAAAAGCGTGACGGAGTGGTATGAAATACGACAACGAAAAGAACTTTATGGAAAAGTTCGCCATTTTTTCCATCAAATATTATGACGTGCACTTGAACCGAAATTTTCACTCTTGATCATGAATTAAACTATTTGTGAAGTTTAACATACATACCATTTTCTACTATACCACGTTTTGTAATTTCGTCGAAATCCCTATCAAATTAAGTCCTAATCTTTTCTATAAAAACCTCAATCTCTACAACAGATCAGTTTACAAGATGACTCGTAAACTCGATCGGTGTTAAAAAACCTCTTAACGATCCAATATCCACTCGACGAGTATTCAGTTTACACAAAAAGATCATTGCTTTGTGTAGGACAGATAAGTGAGATGCATATAAGAGCGAGCTGAGTCATTGACTCATTGAACCCGATCTTTGAAGTGTTCCCAATTTGTTGCACGAGCTCTGAGTCCAGTTTTTGGCCGCCAGTGTAACGTGACCTTTTGTTTTTTTTTCTTGGTGGGGAAATGTGTTACGCATACCACTCGGGCGAGGGGACGGACTCGGGTGGTTATGTGGGACTTCCAGGGCTATTGAGTATTGAGGCCCTGGTCTACCCACTGAAACCCCGCGGTCTGCCGCCAAGACGCTTTAAGTCAAGGTCACGAGCACGCCTGAGCCACAGACCAATATCTCTGTGTCCTGAGCACACTTCCGCGACAGTGTAACGTGACCTGCTTGGCCAAGTTGCTATCTGCAATTGTTTACGATTTGACAGATTCGAACGAAAAACCATATGAAAATGGTCACGTGACCTTTACACCGAATCTGTTAGTCTCATAAATTTATCACTTATTTAACACTTGCTCGCTTATTCAGTAATGATAGATATAATTTCAATAACCAATTAACTGTAAGATAGTTCTAAAAAGATAATTTTGTCGATCGGTTCAGACAAATGTAACGAACCGACCGACCGACAAGGTCAATAAAGTCATTTTGAAAAGAATTAAATTACATTTTTGGTGTCGTAATGATTTTTCATCTTGTAATATGTATTGAACTGACAGATGTCACTGATTTGTTTAACAGCAGAAGCGCCCAGTATTACATTAACTAAATAAAAATACTAAACTGGTTGACTGAGCTTTCGACTTACCCATTCTCGGCAAGTGATACTGACCTCTGATGCAATCACGAAGCTCAGCAACTTTAGTAGACAGCGCCATCTATTGTAATTTAGGCACACTGTTAGACGGAGACACGCATCAAACAGTCTGTACGCTTTTGTAACGTGATGTAAGGATATTGTTACGATGTTTGAGCTTTTCGATAGATGGCGCTCTTAAAGCTTTCAAAGCTCAATATTTGCGTCGTTTGCAAACTGACAATCTTTGACAATAATAAAAAAAAAGTAAAAGATATAGGTTCGCATTGTTCATTGAATGATCGCATAAAGAAAAATTGAATTTGTCGCCCTTTTTCAATGTCAAAAGTTGTTACACTAAATTTAACTTCGTGACACAAAAATTATGACGTTAAATTTTGTATTCATTAAATGCCTTTAATTATGTGAAAAAAATTCGACCCAATGCCAGTTTTGAAGTATTCGATATTTTTATGATTGATGAAGAATGATTGGGGATACCTATTCGTAAAATAAAACCCCACCACCCCAACTCCTTCTTCGGGTGTCGTAAGAGTCTACTAAGGGATTGAAGTGTCACTGACCATTATTTGATAAAAGATTGATGATGGGCAGCAGCGTTATCATAGTGAAACTACTGCGATCGCCAATCCGCTTACCTAGCGTGGCGATTATGGGCATTTACCTTCTAATGCGTCTATACGCATAATTAATAAGAGAGGCCTACGTCCAGCAGTGGACTATCATAGGCTAATGATGTATAATGATGATGACGTAAAATAAAAAAAATCTACGTATTGAATAAATAAGTTATGCTACTTACATTAGGTATTTTGCTTGCCGCGTGACGGCAGTAAGAATACAGCTTCCATATAGGCATTTAAGTACCTACCTCCTACTGCATCCATACGCATAGTTAATAGGAGAGGCCTAAGCCCAGCAGTGGACTGAGAGAGGCTGATGATATGAGGCTGATAGTAAATTAAATATGTGTTACAAATGAGGTAAAATTATTTTGATTAAGGAAACTGTGAGTCTAGCTTTAATAGTACATTACTATAGAGGACGGGAAACGAAGGGTTACAGGCCAAGTAGATATATCTGGCCGAAGGAACTGAGGCCAGATAGGAATACGCGGCCTGTAACCCTGTTTCTCGCCGAGATTTGTATAGTGCTTTTCTCAAACTTGCCATGAAATAAAACGAACTGATTTCGCCGAACCATACTATTTGATTTGTAAATAAACCAATAGTACAGTATCGTACAACATTAAAAAAAATCATTCGCGCCTAACTTTTTTTTTAATTTGTTTGAGGTATCCTTTTACCTGTTGGTATAGACATTAGTTCTTAGGTTATTTTTTTTTCTGTGGCTGAATGTCAAGACCTGGTGTCACAATTTGACGTTTCAAAACAAAAGACAGTTTGTTTGCAGTCCTAGGTGTGAAATAAATACATGAAATCTCTTTACATATCATCTTAGCATATGACACCGGATACATATTATTTCCGGGCTTAATTTGAAATAAGTAACATCAACATTCCGTAGCAAGTTTGAGAAAACCAATTTTACGATGTTATTTTATAACTACGAAAGACAGTTTGCTTCTTCAATAAATACATAAAATAAATAATATAGGCTATTGAATACTTGTAGTAGATAATATTATCTACTGTTTTAGGATGCTGCTTAATAATTTGATAAATATAAACAGTATTAACGAATGAGTATTTTTTATAACATAAATAACCCTTCATTACGCGAAATGTAATTTGCGTAATCAAATTAAAGCAAAAAAATCCCAATTTCCGTAATTGGTACCCTTGATATTACGTCCTTGGAGGTAAGGAACCTGTACTTGACACAAGCCGGAACTGGTCCAATAAATGGCCCCCTCTGACCCCCATTAGTGGTCACAAAAACAGATAGACGGACAAAAAGCGAAGATTGCGTATGCGTATCTCATCTGCTTTTTACGATGTCTTTTTTGGCAGCGGTTTTTGTTTAACGGTAGGCTTGATTGGTCTTTACGTGTAGGATGAAAGGCCGTGTGGTGACGGCAGTAAGGATACGTTTGTCACCACCCCAACTCCTGCGGGTGTCGAAAGAGTCGACTAAGGGATTGAAGTGTCACTGACCATTGATAAAAGATTGATGACGGGCAGCAGCGTCATCATAGTGGACATATTACTGCGATCGCCAAACCGCTTGCCCAGCGTCATCTACCTTCTAATGCGTCTATCGGATAACGTGTTTAATAGGAGAGGCCTACGTCCAGCAGTAAACTAATATGTACTTAGGCTGATGATGTGGGATGAAAAGATGTTACACTCTGCTTGATTTTAGAAAACCCTTAGAACACAGGATGGTAATACTGCTGTCCTGCTTTATTTATGCATCTAGCGGGCCAGCAAGGCGGTAGCAACTGACAGATTACTGCTGGTCTCCTGTTCGTTGCCGCCGCGATGTGGACTCCACTTTTCACTTACGATCAGGTGGAGTGGAGCCACTTTGTTGTGCCAATATAAAAAAAAAAAAACTGTATCACTGGCGATTGTTATGTAGCCGAACGTCTCTTTCTTGGACTCGAAGGGTTTTCTAAGTGCAAACGTAGTGTAGTGTACCTACCTATAGTCAAATAGGCCTGGTTCTTAGGATAACTGGTATTTAGTTATACAAGTGCGAAAGTGACACGTAGCACAATAAATGGATAAAACGGGACAATCATAAGCCACCTGCATAATAACTTTAACATATTAGGGTTCCGTTGCCAAAATAAGCTGTCTTTGGCTAGTCTGTGGCCATGAGTAAGCCTAAAAAATAACCGTTGCCAATATAAAACCCTTATAGATTCATCATGTCCGTCTGTCCGTCTGTGACATCACAGCTGATTTACTCGGAAACTATACATGCTACAGAAATGAAATTTGGTAATGTATGTGTTGTATGAACCGCTACATAATTATGTTACTGAAAAATGAAAAAAAAGCGTTAGGGTTGGGGCCCTCCACATATGTAACTGAGGGGTTGATTTTTTTTTTTTAGTTGTACATAAGCGTATCAATAGAAAGGTCTATAAAATGATATAGAGGTTTCTAAAACACATTTTTATAAAAGCGAACTGTTTTCGAGATATCTGCTGTCAAAGTCTTAAAAAGTGACCCCCCTATTTTTTAAACTACGTGATATATAAAAAATGTTATGCATATTAATAAACTTTTTCAACGATTTTTCGTGTGATTAAATTATCTCTTATAGTTTTTGGGTTAGGTTGATTCAACCGTATTTTTCATGATATTATTATATTGATAATGGTACGGAACTCTTCGCGCGCGAGTCCGACTCGCACATTGCCGATTTTTTTTGCAAACCAAAAGTAAGGGTACTGAACCTAATTTCGCAAATCTAGCAAGTGCTCTGATAGGTCATTAGGTCATGAAGCGCTGCTTGAAGGGTCGTAACGACCATGTATCGTTTAAGGCGTTAGGCTGTTTCGTGTGGCCAAGTTAATTGTGGGCGTGGCCAGCCTACCACATCAAAGTTATGGTTAAGGCGACTGACTTATAATCTGACCTATGACTGCGAATACCGAAATTCGTAAATTTCGGGGTTTTGTCTCTATCACTCTAACGACGCCTACATTGGAGTGACAGAGACAAAGACCGATTTCGAATTTCGCGGTAGGGTCGCTGTACGAGGAACTGAAAGTAAGTAAAAGACACTTAGGAAAAGACGAATAGGAAATGATACTCGAGCTTGTTTCAAAGTTTGGCAATGATTGGACATGTTTATGGACCAATTGCATTCAACTTAAAAAATATTTTTTACATAATTATTAAGGTTAAAACTAAAGGTATAAATCTCCAGTCTCCCGGACCCTCCTTTATTATAAGAAAAGGCGTCAAGCAAGGTGATCCCTTGTCATCAAAATTATTCACCAGCACCCTTGAACAAGTCTTCAGGAAGCTGGCGGCAGGGTGGAAGCACAGGGGAATTGACGTCGGCGGAAAACAGTTAACCAATCTGCGTTTCGCCGACGACATTGTCCTCTTCTCTTCTTCAGCTACAGACCTCTGAGACATGCTGCAGGATCTAAGCAGGGCAAGCCTTGAGGTTGGATTAATGATGAACATGTCAAAGACTAAGCTCATGACCAATAGTGCAACAAGAAAAATAGAAGTGGATGGGAGAGAAATAGAATATATCCATGAGTATATATACCTGGGCCAAATAGTTTCCTTCCAGGAACGGCAAGATAAAGAAGTCGCGAGACGGACCGAAAACGCCTGGAGGAGCTTTTGGTCCATGAAGGAGCACATGAAGGGAAACCTCCCAATATCTTTAAAAAGAAAACTCATGGACATGTGCATTCTCCCCATCCTTTCCTATGGAGCACAGGCTTGGTCTTTGACGAAAGCTCAAAAATCCAAACTCAAGGTTTGTCAGCGGGCCATGGAGCGTAGTGTTTTGAGCTTGAAATTAGCCGATCGCATTAAGAATACAATACTACGCTCCAGGACAGGAATAACAGACGTAGCTGCAACTGCCGCCAAGCTTAAATGGGACTGGGCGGGACGGATGCCGGATGACCTGTGGGCTAAGTTAACCACACATTGCGTGCCACAACTCGTATGGCGTCGCGGTAGACCGCGCCAGAGATGGCGTGACGAGCTTGACGTCTTTGACAAGGACAGGTGGGAGACTTCAGGGGATAGGGATACGTGGAAGAATTTGAGGGAGGCCTTTGCCCTGCAGTGGGACAGTACAGGCTCTTAATAATAAGAATTATTATTATTAAGGTTCAGGTCTAATTTTGATAAATACAGACGGTTTTATTTTCAACATTTACCTATTTAAAAATAAAGTGAACATATATTTATTTAAATTACGTTATTTGGCTAGTTTCAATTTATACTCGATGTTAAATGTTGGAACGCGAATCAAGGTCGTCGGTGGCAGCAGTCGCCTTAAGTAATTCTGTAATCCTGATGTAATTGAACGAAGATTGATTTTGATTATAAGGATGCACGATAAGTTGCTCAAAGGTTTATTGTTATATTTTCGTGATTTGTGAAGCTAAAGAAAGATCATTTTTAATAGTCCGGTACAGTTTTTGTATTGGAGTAATTTAAAAAAAAAATCCTGTTAGCAGTTCAGCATAATGTGAACTATATAATAGAAGATAATTTCAATTCTAACTGAATAAGTAGAGTGCTTTGATATTTTTGTTCTTAGTTTTTAAATGATGTACCTCAAACTAGGATATGTTTCGCGATTATTTAATTATGAGATAACTTTTATGTTCACCTTTTTATAATTAATATTTTTTAACCTTTTTATATCATGATATTAAAGCGATATGTAAGTTGTATATATATGTTGGAAAATGAGTCGCTTAAGAATTATTAGAATAAGTCGAACACTTTTTTTTCAAACATATTATTTTTCGCCTTAATGTATATTTTGCTACATCAGAATAGAGTAATTATAAAATATATTTCATAAAAATAATAATTCAAAAATAAACTTCATATGTAAAATATTTAAAAAAATCAGACGGCATACAGTCAAAGACAAAATAAGCTGTACACAAAAATATGTCCCAGTGCACTCAAATTCTGTGTAATAAGAACGTCGTGACTTTTTTATGAGCGGATTCTTTCGATACTTATTTTTGCACTTGACTGTACAAATTTTCTTGAAAAATGTAGATACCTACAGCGTGCCTACAGCACCCTACAGTATTGTACTCGTATGAATTAACCTCCTCACAACAAAGGTTTCTTATTATAATCGTGTTTTTGGACACTAAATAATAATATATCTTTGTCAAAACTAATTATGTACCACGTTTTGAGCAATTTAAAAGTATGATTTCAATTTCCTTACATACCTTTGCAATCCGCATATCACGCAAGAATGCACTCTGTTTCCATCTACGGGTCAAAGGCCAAGAATAGATCTGGAATGCTTTTACGAAATCATTTTTCTGGCCTTGGTATTAACGAATCATGTCAATGCACATACAGTAGAACCTCGATAATTTGAACCTCAATTATCCGAACCGTCAATAATGGGAACGCAGCGGTGTTTGGATAAACCATTCAAATATAGGTACAAGTACAAACGCTTGTGTAAATTGTGTCTTATGAAGATTACCTGAAGAAGCTGGATGTGGATCGCTTACAACCGATGTTTGTTGGTGGTCCAAATCCCATGTTCAGCAGTAGACGTCTTATCTCTGTCTAGTCTAAAATAATGATGGTGTAAATTTGATATTTAGCGAATTTGTTTCAACACGCTCGATACGTGCGAGCTACGCTGCCGGCGATTGGCCGCTCCGCGCTTGGTTTACGTATCGAGCGTGTGAAATCACGTTTGTTTCATTAAACGTTGTCGGTCTTCGTCACAATTTAAAAAAGGTACTACCAAAAGAGTATTGTGTTTGATTATGTCCAATCAAATGACATTTCATATATCCGAAGTTTTGATTAACTGAACATTACACGGTAGCCAAGGCATTAATCGCCAACGCCCATTTGAGAACTAAACGCAACGTTCTTTGTCGCACTAATAAACTAAAGTATCAGAGAGAAAATATTTATGTTACGCTAGAGAGCGGTAGCGTTTGGCATTTCGGCTACGTATTCAGTGTGCTTTACATGAGCTGCTGCGGATAGAAGTAAGTCCGCGTGTAAACCTCGTAGCGTCTGCTTCACCGCATTATTAGGCCATTTTATAGGGCATTTCGTAGCTTACACGTTTTTATTTGTATATTTGATTTTTATTTCAGTATATTGTGAATTTTGTGTTCCGTAAAACCACCCAACTATGGTCCAATACTGCAACAATGGTCCACAATTTCGACTAAATAAGTATCAGGCCCAATCTTCTTTTTGGCTTAGTACAAGTTTTTTTATTAATGATGGTTTGCCAATTAATAGCATAATTAATAGGTATAACAATAACACCTAATGTGAGATATTGGATTAAATTTTGGACCATTTTTGGGAGCATTTGGACTATAGTTATAAACTTATTTCTATTCTATTCTATTTATTAAAGCGCATGGTAAGGCGCGGTCCCAATTAGTTCCTATAATCGAGGTTCTACTGTAATACGATTGGGATCTAGTTCGATTATGTTCCGATACATAATGTTCTTGGCCGGCGAAGTATAGTGAACTATCATTTATATTTGTATTAAATTGGCATAACAATGGATGATTAGCATTTAGGAACATGGGTGTATTGTGTTTGGATTAAAAATGCATAATGAGGCTGAAATATCGTTGCATTTATAATGTACAGCAAATAATAAAAAAACGGGGTTCTAATCGAGGTAAGGACTTATCGCAAAAATATTTTTTCCATATCTCTATACCTACATAAGTACATACGGGTGGCGGGGTCGGCCGTGTGGTGGTAAGAATACATTTGTCACCACCTCAACTCCTGCGGGTGTCGTAAGAGTCGACTCTCTAAGGATTTAAGTGACTTTTGTATATGTCTGTAATAGGTTGAAATTGGAGATACTAACTATGTAATAAGATCTTTTATGTACACCCATTTTCTACAAATAAAATATTCTTATTCTCATAAGTGTCACGTACATTCGATGATATGAGATTGATGATGGGCAGCAGCGTCATAATGGTGGACACACTACTGCGATCGCCAATCCACTTGCCTAGCGCGGTGATTATGGTTATTTACCACTGCTTAACGTAGGCTACTCCTTAACTATGCATATGGACAGGAGTCCATATGCATAGTTAAGGAGTAGCCTACGTTAAGCAGTGGACTGAGATGAGATAGGCTGATGATGTGATGTGATGTGATAGGGGCTTGTCCATTAATCACGTCATACTGTATAGGGGGAGGGTGTGTCAACAAAAAAATCACCAATTATCACCATAGGGGAGGGGGGGTCATCAGACAAATCACGTGTAATTTTTTACTCTCTGCTGAACAGCATACTTTTTTTGAAAACACTTTTAAAGTATAACCAAATGTCAAATCCTGAACTGAGTTTTAAAACTTCGCGGACATTTACCTCGTAGTTGGCAAAAAAGGTTGTTCCCATCACGTGTCCAAGGACGTAAATTGAAGTGTTATTAAAAGGATTACTTAAGTTGGCAATAAATTACACGTCATTTTGGCTAGGGGGGGGGGGGGGCTCCTGAAAATATCACCAAGTATCACCATGGGGGGTGGGGGGTCTAAAATAGGCCAAAATTGTATGACGTGATTAATGGACAAGCCCTAGGTAACTCGAGGACATCCTTGTCAGAAGCCTGTTATGGAAGCTTTATTTCTGATCTAAGCGTGACTTGAATTCAGCCGGAATTCCGTCAGATTTGGCATTACTAACTGACAGTAACGGAACTCCAAATTTGCAAACGACCCCGACCTCTTTGATCACTTTTATTTTTTCTCATCATTTACGTATAATGTTAGCACGGTGTATACAGGGTGAAACATAAGTGGACCGTAATACGTTTTTCTAATATTTTAACGACCTGAATCGTCTGTCTGCGTTTAAAAGAAAACTTTTTTTACATAATCAGCCCAGCTGTTATTGGATAACTACGGCCCCTACTGCCCTACACTGATCATGGCCCGACATGCTTTTGGCCGGTTTCTTGGCTTCATGAATACGATTTTTCACTTGAAAGTAGAATAAAGGAAAACAAACCTGCTAACTTGAATTATTTCATAATCACGCACTTTCAGAACATGATTTTGGTTTTGTCACCAATTTAAAACCGTAAACCTGAAGTTCAAATATTTTGTTTGTTAAAATTATTGATATTTATTAGCCACTCAATTCCTTTTGGTAACTGTGATTACTAGCTGTCTCTTTTATTTTACATGGGAATAAAGATCAACCAAAATTTTAAAGCAAATTAGTGGATAGCATTATGGTGCCGTGACGGCAGTAAGAATACATTTGTCACCACCCCAACTCCTCCTGCGGGTGTTGTAGGAGTCGACTAAGGGATTGAAGTGTCACTGTCATTCTACAAGATTGATGATGGGCAGCAGCGTTATCATAGTGGACACATTACTGCGATCGTCAATCCGCTTGCCCAGCGAGGCGATAACGGGCATTTACCTCCTAATGTCTATACGCATAGTTAATAGGAGAGCCCTACGTCCAGCAATGGACTAACATAGGCTGATGATGATGATGGTGATGATGGATAGCATTAACGTAAAAATACAGGGTGTAAGTCTAATACAATCTAATACGCTCTTAACGGGGGTTAGTTTAGGACACAATAAGATAACTTTTACTTAAAATTAGAGCAACAAAATTATCCATACAAAATAATTCGGCGCGCAATGTAGAGCAACACAGTCAAGTTAAACGCTCGTTGACAGCTAATTTCAAAAGTAGATGACGTAACTGCCATATCAATATTAACAAATGTTCGTACCTTCATTGCAACTCCGAAAATCTTAAAAAAAAATCGTGGTCATAATTAAGTTTAACTTAACAAAACCTCGTGATCCATGATTACACTAATGAATACCATGCCTAGTTTAATTTTTCGTATTAAATTTACACACTGTATATCTGCGAACCAGTTTTACGATATGTGTCAAATACGTCAAATACTATGGAAAGTCAGCCATATTTGTTTATCTTTTATTTACTTTCTACTGAAAAATTGTATACCTTACCTACAGATAATATCTGCATTTGTACCATTTGCACACGCAAGACCTAAAAAAACTAAAAATATTAAGACATTATTGCGGTCATTAAATAAATAGCTCAGATTGCCATGAAAGTGCCGGCCTTCAGGTAAATGCTACAAATACTAAATTATCAAAACATAAGTCATCAATCAAGCCGTGAATTGAAGCAAATTGCAGTTCGTTAAGAATTTGATGACCTCTCGCGATACAGAATTGAAATCAGACTGTTACTAATGGTTGTTTTGTAATGTTCTAGTTATTTGTTTTATGATATTTTAAAATTAAGCTACTGCGTTTCTATTTATGCCTCATCGAGAATAAAGCGTAATCATCATCATCATATCGGTCGAAAGACGTCCACTGCTGAACATAGGCCTCCCCCAAGATTGCCATAATGACCGCGCCGCCCGCATCCAGCGGACTCCTGCGACCTTCACCAGGTCATCAGTCCACCTTGTGGGGGGCCTACCCACGCTGCGTCTTCCGTTACGTGGCTGGTACTCTAGAATCTTTCCGCCCCAACGGTTATCGGTTCTACGTGCAATGTGCCCCGCCCACCGCCACTCAGCTTAGCGATTCGAAGAGCTATATATCGGTAAATTTGGTTTTGCTGCGGGTGGTCTCATTTCTAGTATCATCTCGCAGAGAGACTCCTTGCATAGCCCTCTCCATTGTCCTTTGGGTAACTTTGAGCTTTCTATGAGGCCCATGTCATTATCACTGGCAGCACACACTGATCGAAGATCTTCAAACACTGCGGAATGTTGGACGAAAAGACGTGTCGTAGCTTCCCAAGCGCTGCCCAACCGAGTCGAAATCAACGAGCTTAACACGTTCCATGTGCAGCTAAAATCGATAGTGTCACCTCTCACGTGCAAATTCTCGCACAACAATTCAAGCATAACCTGGCAACAGTATTAAAAGTCCGCCAATACCTAATTGTATCAAATTGACACTTTTTTTACAGCTGATACGTGCGGGTAAGTTAATGTAGCTAGCTCGTACGTGCAAATTTCAAATTATCCCTATATTTAAATAGGATCGTGCATCATATATGCTGCATTCATGTATCTTCAATGCCTTCAAATGCATCACATGTGATGCATGCACAGGGAACGTGTTAATAAATAAAGCAAACAAGCTTAAACATGTATTTCATTTATGTAAACCTTTCGATTTTGATTTGTAAGAATCTTCAAAGAGTTTTTATAGGGGTTTCATTTAATGACAGATATAAAATTAGTTAAGAACCAAAAGTCATAATATTAAAAAAAATAATAAAAATAGATAAAAATACGGTAAGTAGGTCGCTAACTTGGAACCAGTGCTGGATGCTTGGCCAAGTTGCCAATCGGTAGCGTATCGTAATTTTTCCTCTCTGTCACTCTTTCATATGAGTGCGACAAAGACAGATAGCTGCATTTCGTTTGCGTCTAGCGATTAAGCGTTAACGATTGGCAACTTGTCTGGCTGGCCTGCCGCGAACTCCAAAGCTCGTAAATTTCGGGGATTTGTCGTTTTCATACCAACGAAGGCATCTTTAGAGTAATAAAGTAGGGCGTACTACTTTATTCTGGAAACTTCTGGGTCGTGGTGCAAGGAGTCCAACAAATTAGTATAAAAATCGTCGTTATCAACAGCCGACAATGCGATGTGCACTTGGCCAAAGACAAATTTTCAAAAGATGAATAGTACCTATACTCTGTTTGGTTTGGTGTTTAACAAAAGGTAAACAATCTTGCAGTATCTTTTTATTGAAAACTACGAGTAGAAAATAAGTTTTAGCAAATATACATAATATAACAAGGAAATACAGTGATTTACATTGTTTTTTATTCATTAAGTACCTAGTTTAGATTTTTGTATGCAATTTTCAATAAAAATATACTGCAAAATTGTTTACCTTTTTTTAAACACCAAACCAAACAGAATATAATACCTAATAATAGAAAATAGGAAAAAGGATTAATGATTCGCCTATTCATGTAACATTGCTCTTTATGTAGAAAATGATGAAATAACACTTTTCGTACATCCTGACCACACCCACACTCTTAACCCTGTCATCACTTAATAAAAGGTGAGTGGGTCACATTACTGAGCGATTTGAAGCGATAAAATAAAAGATCCCCGCTGAGGCTGTCTGCTGTCTGTCTGCTTCAACTTGCAACAGGTTATAGATGCTATGATACTGGTTTCTTCTCATTACTTATAAATGTTTTATTTTGGACACATTCAAATATCCATAAAAACTAGAGAAAAAAAACTAAACTAAAGAACTAAAACTAAAACTAGAGAAATTTGACCGGTGGTTGCTAAGACCGAGTGGCCGAGGGGTACAGGCATCAGCCACGAAAGCTGAGTACGTGTACATCGTATTTTTAAGAATGCTGCTCATTTGCCGGTGGGACGCAACTTAAGGACATACCCGGGTTCAGATTAAACTGTAAAATAATTTGCCCAATATCAACATTTACTCACGCGTTGAAAGATAATAAAAGATAGAAACATATAAAAGATAGAACATATAAAAGATAGAAACATGACCTACGATACATGTTTCATGAACTAAATTATAAATGCAGACAGATAAGCCAATAAGCGATGAATCTAATCAGTAGATCTGAAGCGATCAGTACCATAGAGAAATAACAAATAATATAGAGTGCTACACCAACTGCTGAAAACCTTGAACGGGGTGATCTCATAGGTTATACTGAACAACTTTTCATATGAAGCTAACCCAGAAATGTCCAAAAAAATTTTGGCTCTTTCATACAAAATGTCACTATCGATCGATCTTTTGTTTATTTCGTGATTGGCCCCATAGTAAAAATTGTTCAGTATAGCCTACTAAATCACCCCGTTCAAGGTTTTCAGTGGTTTAACACCCTGTACACACGGTGTTTTTATTGATTTCCGTTAAATTAAAGGGAAGCTTATTTAGGTCAAAAATAAATTTCTCTAAGAAACTAGTGTCTTAACTGTTACTGTTATTGAGTTATTAAAAAAAATTGTTTAATGACTGAACAAGTGTATTGCAACATTTATTACATCCTAATGTTACTTGTTTTGACATGTGCTGTCAGTCACCTAAGATCTTATTCTTAAGGTTCTCTCACACTTGCCATTTCAATGATTACGTATGAAAAAGAAAAAAAAAATTTACGAAATTAATAAAAGCCGATAAACCAGGCGACTTCTATTAATGTCCCAAGTAATCTGTCCAATTCAACGGAAATGTAAAAAAAACTCCCTGTTGCGTATTATGCAAGGTCGCGGGAACCCGCTGGAGGCAAGCAGCGCAGAACCGGTCATATTGGCGATCATTGGGGGAGGCCTATGTCCAGCAGTGGACGTCTTTTGGCTGAAATGAATGAATACGCTAAAGTGTCAGCAGCATCACCATGGTGGATACACTAGGTACTTTCCAACGTGGCGATTATGGGCATTTACCTGCTAATGCGTCCATACGCATAGTTAATAGGAGAGGCCTACGTCCAGCAGTGGACTCGGGTCATATTTCTCTTGCCAAGAGAATAAAGTTATTTTATCTCAAAATGACAATCACTTCTACCCATTCACCCATTTCACGTTATTGTTTATTAATTTAACACTCTATGATTTCGAATACTCTCTGGTACAAACTTAAGTAAGGCTGTTCTGTCTGCCATCTATGTAAAACATTACCTTTCAAAGACTGAACATACCTATCAAACGCTAGATAAGAATGAAGACACAAATTTAAGTACCTAAGTTTAAAGTTTACATTGAAATGGCATTTGATGGTGGTTATGACATTTATGAAATGAATGTCGATCTAAAAGATGTTAGTTCAACTTTTGACCACAGGCCGCCAACGAAATATGAATATTAAACTTTACTTAGGTGCGCCTGAAGCGATATTGGTACATTATACAATATATACATACCGCCTTACTAAGTGGTATTTTAAGCGATTTCAAAAAAAGGTGGTTCTTAATTCGACTGTTTTTTTTAAATCCCACCTCCATTGTTAGTAAACTCAGTATATTTTATACTATGGTATCTGTTATCTAATATTTATAATATTTTACAGTGTAATTGATCCCAACTGTAAATATCGTGTTAAGATGGTCATTCTGAACAATGATTCCCATGGCACCTATATGAACAAACGTACTTTTTTACTAGTAAACGAGTACATTAATTTAATATGTAACCATTTCTCCATACTAAATGTCCTTTCCATCTCTCCATACTCCTTTCCAAATGTGTTTACATAATTGTGTAACGTGACTAGATATTGTGAACACATCCGGTCAGTATGGAACTGGTTTTTTAGGGTTCCGTAGCCAAAATGGCAAAACGGAACCCTTATAGATTCGTCATGTCCGTCTGTCCGTCTGTCCGTCTGTCCGTCTGTCACAGCCGATTTACTCGGAAACTATAAATGCTACAGTAACGAAATTTGGTAAGGATATGTGTTGTATGAACCGCTACAGGATTATGATACTAAATTGTAAAAAAACCATTCGGGTGGGGGCCCTCCATACATGTACCTGAGGGATAGAAAAAAAAAATTTGTTGTATATAAGCGTGTGGGGTATAAATAGAAAGGTCTTTGAAAATGATATGAAGGTTTATAAATCTCATTTTTATTTAAGCAAATTGTTTTCGAGATATCAGCTCTCAAAGTCTGAAAAATGTGTCCCCCCCCTCTATTTTTTAAACTACGCTATATAAAATTCTAAAAAAAATATATGTTATGCACATTAATAAACTCTATCAACGATTTTTGGTTTGATCAAATTATCTCCTATAGTTTTTGAGGTAGGTTGATTTAACTGTATTTTTTAAATAATAAATTGATAATGGTACGGAACCCTTCGCGCGCGAGTCCGACTCGCACTTGGCCGGTTTTTTTTGCTAAATTTATATTTGTTCCATGGGAAACCTTGTTCAGAAAGACCATCTTAATACATTTTTCACAGTTTGGATCACGACCCCGTGATCATCCTGTATACACGCTGATGCTCGCAAGTCTCGCAACTTCGTTTGCTAAAATTTCAACAATTCACACAAAACCGAATGTAACTTAGACTAAAAATAATAAAGCCATAATAATAGCTTAAAGGAATTTCCGTTCGTTGTATCGGCAGTTTCGACATTGGCTCGAGCCTCGGAGGCACCCAATTCGTGTTAATTTTAATGTTTCATCACTCATTCTCACGGGGGATCTTTTTGACGTAGCTTAAAACAGAAAGACCATTGAGCTCGCTTGCTCCTACTTAACAATTCAGCGTTACTCAAAAAGTTTGTACATTTAGATCACGTCTTCGATATTGATAAAAAAGGAATAATAATAAAAAAAATAAATAATGTCTTGGGACATCTTACACAAATCAACCTAGTCCCACGGTAAGCTCAATTAATGCTTGTGATGTGGGTACTAAGCGATGACATATATAATAGATAGATACATATATATACTTAAATACATAGACGGCCATGACCAAGGAACAAATATTTGTGATAAATAAATACACAAATAATGCCCTCGCCGGGATTCGAAACCGGAACCTCCAGCTTCGTAGGCAGGGTCACTACCAACTAGGCTATGGAGGCTGATGCCAAAAAATGGTAAGCTGGTAGATTCAATGATACTATAGAAGATCCACCACATCTCCCAAAATGTTTAATCTGGTAACAAAAAAGGAAACTTCCATACTAACTTACTGGGATATTTAGGGAAATGTGGTGAATCTTGCTCTGCATCATTGACTTGACCAGCCTACCAGTGTTTATCTACTTTGAGGAGAGTAAAAGACTCGATTAAGTTTCAAAAATAGTTACTTTCGACCCTAGGGACGGAAGAGCAACATTCGACCCGCCTACTACGGAAATTGAACTATTCAATCAGAAAGGATGAAAAATTACTTTCGAGTTTCGACCCTAAGGACGGAAGATTCAAGTCTTTCGATCCGCCTCATTTTCCTACTAGGAGAGATGAAAAAAGGTCTTCTTTTCTCGAATGTAGTTATTTTGCACCGACAGTTTTCGAGGGATGGATTCGACAGTTACAGTTTTGATGATCTAGTTAGCAACGATGTTAGGGTCAATTGAAAAAAAAAATTACACTGTTAAGGTCTTAATCAAAACAAAAATTATGTTTGCGTCAATTGTGCTAACTATGTGGTATACTCTGCCCAACAGCCTTCGGCAGAAGTAAAACGGAGCAAAAAAAGACTCAGGTTTGTACACTTCCTATTGTTATCGCTCATAAAAAATTTGAATTTGTCGCCCTTTTTCAGTGTCAAAAGTTATTACACAAAATTAAACTACGTAACACAAAAATTGTGACGTTAAATTTTGTTTCCATAAAAGACCTATCATTATGTTTTTTTTTGACTCGTTAAAACTGTCATTCTCGAATTTGTCGATCCATCAATCATTTAAAATGAAGTGAGCAATCTTCGTCTACCATGTTCTATGTGATTCGTGCGGGAATGCGTGCCAACATTAAAATTAAAACACTAGTGCATAACTGCATACCACCCAGGTCACCTAGTAAATTAAACGCTTTATAAGCACTTTATATTCGGCTAGTAATTGCAAATCTCTTTATGCAATGTTTAGCCATTAATTGAGAAATTTACGACCTATACAGCCTGTGCGGAAATTGGAGGCATCTAATAGCAAGGCACGCTTATACATCTCATGCGTCTTTATTTTCCAAACATTTCTACCCCACCCGGTCATCGAAGTCATTCTAACTTCTCAGTCTAAATAAAATTAAAGAAAAAAAACCTTTTTAAAAACAAGCTTTTATTATTTGTTTATAAAATGAACTAAAAAGTTAAAAATAAATTTAACTCTAAAAAGAAATATAACACTTTGTAACTTGATTGTAACCTTTAACGACAAATAAGCGTCTTCGTCTAGGACAAAATAATTCCATATTGTACAAATTTATTTAATTTTAACACTAAAACTTTTCACCATACATAATTATTCAATCTCGTCCTCCCTCTTTATCATAGTCCCCATTTATAAATGAAAGCGTGTTACATTGTGATAGCTTGAGGAAAATGTTGTGTTGTATTAAATGTAACACGCTTTCATTTATAAATAGGGACTATGATAAAGAGGGGGGACGAGATTGAATAATTATGTATGGTGAAAAGTTTTAGTGTTAAAATTAAATAAATTTGTACAATATGGAATTATTTTGTCCTAGACGAAGACGCTTATTTGTCGTTAAAGGTTACAATCAAGTTACAAAGTGTTATATTTCTTTTTAGAGTTAAATTTATTTTTAACTTTTTAGTTCATTTTATAAACAAATAATAAAAGCTTGTTTTTAAAAAGGTTTTTTTCTTTAATTTTATTTTTAACTTTTTAGTACCTCTATTTTTAATTCGAGATTTACTACGACGTAGTTCGCAGCGCGTAACAGCGTTATTCCGTCATGAAGCCCGTAGTTCGTTCACATGATTTGTAATATGTACTGATTTAAATATCAATACTTAATGTTGAAATTATGTAATCACTTGTTAGTTATTTGTAACGTTTCTCATTCTATCCATTTCTTTTAATGCATCAACATTACAAGGTTTCTTTGACGTCAACTTGGAGCAGTCAAGTTCTTCGATTTGAAGACCTGCTAAAGACCTAACTCGGCTTAAAGCTACATAAGCTTGACCAGCAGTGAACAATTTGGAGCCTAGATAAATAACAGCATGATCTACAGTAGTTCCCTGCATTTTATGCACCGTTGAAGCCCAAGACAAGACAATCGGGAGCATTCTTCTTTCAGCTGTGCCGTGATTAAATTTAGCAGGAAATTGAACTGATTTAGGGTGTATTATGTGAATGCCATCGTTACCAAAGTCTACGCGAACCGATGGCACATCGCTATCGTATAGTTGAGTACGTCTGTAATACGGCCATATGATTTCAGTGATGTGACCTATTGCTCCATTCACAAGTCCCTTAGCAACGTCAACGTTAGACCTCAACATAACTTTAGCACCAACAAATATTTCTAGTTCTTTTGGAAGACCTCCTGTTTTGTTAATGTCCGTGTGTATTATTTTATTAATATCAATCTGATCATTCTTTTTTGATCCATCAATTGATCTTGTGCTATTATTTTAAACATTTGTGTATTCTTCTTCCTAAAATGTTCCAGAACGGCTGAATTATGTTTATTGACCTGCTGATTCGTTGGGTAAATACGTAGAGCTTTTTCAATCGGAGACTCGTGAAGTCGAATCAAACGAGACCAAACTCGATGGGGTTGCGCCGTTTAATTGCGGAGTTCCTATGGCCACCTTCCAACTCCAACATCAGACCCTGGTTACCATAATATAGTATCAATGTACTCGTCAAAACTAATCCAATGAGCTCAAACTCGATAGGGTTGAATGGTTTAATTACGGAGTTCCTATGGCCACCTTCCGGCTCCATCATCAGACCCTGGTTACCATATAGTATCACAGTACTCGTCAAGACGAATCCAATGAGCTCAAGCTCGATAGGGTTGCATCGTTTAATTACGAGTTCCTATGGCCACCTTCCGGCTCCATCATCAGACCCTGGTTACCATATAGTATCAAAGTACTTGTCACGACTAATCCAATGAGCTCAAACTCGATAGGGTTGCATCGTTTAATTACGGAGTTCCTATGGCCACCTTCCGGCTCCATCATCAGACCCTGGTTACCATATAGTATCAAAGTACTTGTCAAGACGAATCCAATGAGCTCAAACTCGATAGGGTTGCATCGTTTAATTACGGAGTTCCTAGGGCCACCTTCCGGCTCCATCATCAGACCCTGGTTACCATATAGTATCAAAGTACTCGTCAAGACGAATCCAATGAGCTCAAACTCGATAGGGTTGCATCGTTTAATTACGGAGTTCCTATGGCCACCTTCCGGCTCCATCATCAGACCCTGGTTACCATATAGTATCAAAGTACTCGTCAAAACTAATCCAATGAAAACTCGATAGGGTTGCATCGTTTAATTACGAAGTTCCTATGGCCACCTTCCGGCTCCATCATCAGACCCTGGTTACCATATAGTATCAAAGTACTCGTCAAAACTAATCCAATGAAAACTCGATAGGGTTGCATCGTTTAATTACGAAGTTCCTATGGCCACCTTCCGGCTCCATCATCAGACCCTGGTTACCATATAGTATCAAAGTACTTGTCAAGACTAATCCAATGAGCTCAAACTCGATAGGGTTGCATCGTTTAATTACGGAGTTCCTATGGCCACCTTCCGGCTCCATCATCAGACCTTGGTTACCATATAGTATCAAAGTACTTGTCAAGACGAATCCAATGAGCTCAAACTCGATAGGGTTGCATCGTTTAATTACGGAGTTCCTAGGGCCACCTTCCGGCTCCATCATCAGACCCTGGTTACCATATAGTATCAAAATACTCGTCAAGACTAATCCAATGAGCTCAAACTCGATAGGGTTGCATAGTTTAATTACGAGTTCCTATGGCTACCTTCCGGCTCCATCATCAGACCCTGGTTACCATATAGTATCAAAGTACTCGTCAAGACTAATCCAATGAGCTCAAACTCCATATGGTTACATCGTTTAATTACGGAGTTCCTAGGGCCACCTTCCGGCTCCATCATCAGACCCTGGTTACCATATAGTATCAAAGTACTTGTCACGACTAATCCAATGAGCTCAAACTCGATAGGGTTGCATCGTTTAATTACGGAGTTCCTATGGCCACCTTCCAACTCCAACATCAGACCCTGGTTACCATAATATAGTATCAATGTACTCGTCAAAACTAATCCAATGAGCTCAAACTCGATAGGGTTGAATGGTTTAATTACGGAGTTCCTATGGCCACCTTCCGGCTCCATCATCAGACCCTGGTTACCATATAGTATCACAGTACTCGTCAAGACGAATCCAATGAGCTCAAACTCGATAGGGTTGCATCGTTTAATTACGACTTCCTATGGCCACCTTCCGGCTCCATCATCAGACCCTGGTTACCATATAGTATCAAAGTACTCGTCAAGACGAATCCAATGAGCTCAAACTCGATAGGGTTGCATCGTTTAATTACGGAGTTCCTATGGCCACCTTCCGGCTCCATCATCAGACCCTGGTTACCATATAGTATCAAAGTACTCGTCAAAACTAATCCAATGAAAACTCGATAGGGTTGCATCGTTTAATTACGAAGTTCCTATGGCCACCTTCCGGCTCCATCATCAGACCCTGGTTACCATATAGTATCAAAGTACTTGTCAAGACGAATCTAATGAGCTCAAACTCGATAGGGTTGCATCATTTAATTACGGAGTTCCCATGGCCACCTTCCGGCTCCATCATCAGATCAGCTCTATGGCACAATAACATTGCATTGTCATCCGATTTATACATGCATTCTAAATTTCAGCTCAATCGGAAACCGGGAAGTTTATCAAATTTAAGTTGCAAGATTTGATTACAGAACGACAGACAACGGGACAGGTGAAACTAAATAAAAGCTTGTAAAAAGTTCTTTATTGAGTCGTGTTCTAACTAATACTATGTAGGTACACTTTTTTATGCTCGAATATCAAACATATTTTGTCAACCTCCTTAGCCTAGTTGGTACCTAGTGGCCCTGCTTACGAAGCTGGAGGTCCGGGTTCGAATCCCAGCGAGGGCATTATTTGTGTATTTAGTAATAACAAATATGTGTTCTCATGGCTGTCTATGTATTTGAGTATCTGTATGTATCTATCTATTATATTATATATTATATCGTCGCCTAATATCCAGATCACAAGCCTTATTTGAGCTTACCGTGAGACTAGGTCGCTTTGTGTAAGATATCCTAAATTTAATTAACCTAACATATTTATATTTTATTTATTTACATCCACATAGGTGGAAAACAAAACCTAAAGGAAAAAGAAAGGCCTTGAATGTCTAATGATCTCTTAATAATGATTAATACACACATTTTTCATTTAAACCGCCATCACTTACAGTCAGAAATGTAATTAGATGCCCCAAGCAAGGATGCGATCAAGGAAATCTACCGAATCCAGTCCAAAAGTTCAAGTGCTCTAGTTACCAATTAAGCGAAATAGATTATATAAAAACAGGTCAAGAGCATGTCGGGCCACGCCCAGTGTTGGGTTCCGTAGTTTTTCATCCGTCAGTGTCGGGTTGTTTTGTTAGCTTAATGGCTCAAAAGTTAGCAGGAAGGGTGCAATTTTTTTCATTTTAGAGCGATTATTTCCGAAAATATTAACTTTATCAAATAGTGATTTTAATGAACACCCATTCGATTTTAAATACATACCTATCCAACAATATAATATCACACGTTGGGGTGAAAATAGCTTTTTTTAAAGGTGGGTTTACACCAAACGAGCGAATGCTCATTCTATCCTGACTCTACGAAATTCATTCGCTACAAAACATAATTGGTCGAAATTCGTTGATTTTTAGTGGGGGATAGAATGACCATTCGCTCCTTTGGTGTAAACCCACCTTTAGCGATCGCCACTCAAGAACTTGCTTAGCCCACCGGTCGGGATTGCAGAATGACATCTTGGTTAGGCCTGCTAGAGTAAAGACTGTCCATCGCGATACACGCTGAAACGTAGCGAGCGTGATGGGCACCTTTGCGTCGGGAACCAATTGGGGCGGTTTAAATCAGTAGGTACCTAGGTTCTTTGAAAGTTTTTTAGGTTTAATTTTATTTAAGTTTTTATTTTAGTTATAAATATTAACAATTTAAAATTATTTTTATTTTAAGATACCTTTTACTAATTTTTTTTATATTGGCAAAACAAAGTAGCTCCACTCCATCTGATCGTAAGTGAAAAGTAGAGCTCAAATCGCGGCGGCAACGAACAGGAGACCAGGGGCCTATTTCTCGTACATTACAAGCCTTGTATTACAAGTGTGTATCCATGGCAACGCTGTTAAATCAATATTTTTCACAAGTTCTCGTTTGACGCATCTATATAAATTATTACAAGAGTGGGGATACTAGAGATTTTACAAGTGTCATAATTGAAAAATACAACTAAACGTCATGTACTAGTAGGCATTGAACAGTCATTTTGTTTTTCGAAGGTTGTATTATACACTTGTCGCTTGTGACTTGTAACAAAATAATGAAGAGTCTCGTTCGACTGCTAAAATGCGTTTATTTTAAGAATTGATTAATGTTAAAATGAAAATAATGTATTTTTAAGGTCTCAAATGTGTAAGTTTTAAACGCACTTCGTTAAAATCAGTAATATAATTTAATATTATATTATTTTGAGAAAAACAAAAAGTATACTGTTTACTATGAAATTATTATTTTTGGGAAAATCCCAGTATATTTTTAAATATTAGATGTCATATACCAAAGAAAAAATAATGAAATTTTCCAACGCCGGACGCACACAGAAACAGATTGCAAATACCCGAGAAAGAAGAATAGGCATTATTGTATGGACCGTGTCCCATGAATGTATACCTACGGTTGAGATATACCTCGTTTTAAAGCTCTTAATTAGGACATTATTTCATTGTATGGGTACCAACACCCAATGGCATGCAGGGTTCATGTGATTTAAAAAAAAAGTGTTATAAGTTTATTATTGTTTTCACGAAGTTTTGGTTCCGCTACTCATCGATAGATTGTGCTGCCAAAAATAGCAATTGAAGAAATGACATGGAGAAATATGACAAGCCGATGAAACAAGGGTGACAAAAGCCTTTTTTTAAATAAAAAAAGCAAACTTGACATAATGACAGATGACGTGAATCAATTATTATATTGTTAAACAAAACTACATATAAATTATAAAAATTATAAATTATATTGACGATCATCATTAGATAATGAATAATGTATCTGAACGACAAGATTATACACATGACAATATTTTTATAATATTTAATGACATGATTTACATCCTTACGGTGAGTACATTTATACATATCTCAGTATATTTAGTATAAATGAATCGGTATAATATTAATTGTCACCTGCCTCTCCTATTACTAGTAAATGCCCATAATCGCCACGCGGGGCAAGTGGGTTGACGATCGCAGTAGTGTGTCCACTATGATGATGGTACTGCCCATCATCATCATCATCATCAGCCTATGATAGTCCACTGCTGAAATTATGCGTATAAACGCATTAGGAGGAAAATACCTATAATCGCCACGCTGGCCAAGCGGATGGGAGTCATCAATCTTCGATAAATAAATGGTCAGTGACACTTCAATCCCTTAGCCGACTCATACGACACCCACGGGAAGAGTTGGGTGGTGACAAAGTATTCTTATTGCCATCAGCGGCATCACACACGCTTAGGGCATTTTATTATAAAAATACTTTTACAGATATCAGTGTAGCTATTTATTTACGTAATATTAGTTATTCAAAATGCTGTCATAATACAGCAGAACAAAATAACGAGCACGATGTACTACATAACTGCTCGATATGATTAAAACATATCACGTGGAATACTTTAGGGCGTCGTGCTCACTGCCAATAGGGTAATTCTAGATAACTAAGTAGGGTAAAATCACCAATAGATGAACAGTTAAGCAACTTTTTCAACTTTGAATATTTTTTTCTATATGATGTAACTCATACTCATCAATTTTTATTTTTTTATATGATTTCGCATTTAATTGAGTTTAGAATAAGTTATTTTCGTGCCTCGTATTAAACTTCAGTAATTTTATAAAAATTATTATATTTAAAAAGGGGTCAAATTTCCCAGAAGTTGAACAAAGTGTCCTATCACTGAACAATTTGACCCCAATAGATGAACCAGCATAATTGCAATATAGCGAGACCAATATATGAACGGCAAGACTCCAATAGATGAATAGAGCATAGTAAAAACGTTAGTTTCTTAGATAAATTAATTGTATTTAACCTAAAAAACCTTCTTTTGATGAAATGTAAACACGGTGTACATTGTGTAATAATCTGATCTCCAAGTTTAACTTTTCCCAAATTCAACCATTCAATTAAATCAGTTGGTTCATGTTTTGGACACCGCATCAACGGAATGAACGAACTAAATTGATTCGAATTCATTTATTGGAATCCAACCCAAAAGATGAACCAGTAAATTTTTCTAGTTCACGTTTTGGACAGCGATTCTTAAGTTGAACGATCTTGTTTCCATACAAAAATAAATTACTTTAAAACGTGATACAGGAAAAAAGTGTCGTTCATCTTTTGGTCTAAAAATCAACTACAAAAGTGATTGTAATTTTATATATAAATATTACATCTAGCTATTTTATTATAATTTACACAAGCATTTGAAAATACGAGCCTTTGCCCAAAAGTTGACCGTCGTTCATCTTTTGGCCCGAACACACAATATTGGAACCATAACTTGACCAGCAAATATCTCATAAAATAAATAAAAACAAATTATTCTTTATAATATACACAATAGAGATATTAGTCTAAAATCTATACTGAAGTGAATCAAGGAAATAAAAGCCATATTCGATTTTTTACGTAATTGTTCGCTTAAATTTTTGAGGGCTATTCTTAATAAGGATCTCATATAAAACGCGATTTTGGCGCGAAGCGCAAATTCGACGACCGCTCACTGCCTCGTGCGTGGCTTAATTGTCTGGGAAATCGCATGGGAGACGCGATATAGTGCTGCTATGTGTGAGAAAAATACTCCCGGACGTGTAAAATTATTCCTAATTTAATTATTTGCATTTTTAGACCTATCAGTCAACTTCTGGGTAGCAGTCATCTATTGGTGCTTTTACCCTAATCGTTTACATGATTGTAAAATAAGTGTAAGTCATACTAATGCTATCAAATAGGATGGATATCAGAGTAAGTAGCTACATATTCTAGGATTTTGATATGATGGTGATGAAAATGTAGTTGGTTGGTAGGACCTAGGCATCTTACATTTTGACTTTTTTATTATTACGGTGGCAAATAAGCAAAGCATACAAGCCTTCTGATGGCAAGCAGCTGCTGTAGCCAGAGGTAGACGACGACGACAAATGGGACAGAAGATACGACAATTCCTCCATCGCCGACGCAGTGCATCCTCATCATGGAGTTCTGACTGCTTGAATCACCAACTAGACAACACAATTACTCTAGTTCAATTTGGCTGTGGTTTCTGTAAAGTATATTATTTAGTTTAGTAATACTCATTAGAATGTAAAGGAAGGGGTAAAAGCTGTCAAAACTAGTGTTATAATTTTGTTATCATATTGATAGGAAGGTCTTTTAAAAAGTAAAGAACCTCATATGTAAAATAATACACATAGTTGTACTTAGGACCTAATGTTGTCTGCCAGTTTGTCTTTCCAGCTATGAAAAGCTTTGATCAGATTTTTTTGATAGCCTTAAGAAAAAAGGAAGGTATGTGATCCCTCATTTAGTACCTGTGTATGTATGGTATGCTATTTAGGTTCATGCTTATAAATGCCTTACGTTTTCTATATGAATAGGATTGTTCTATCGCACCATGCCCGAATAATTATCAATCGAATTATCTAATTAATTATAGAAAATAAGATTGTGAGCTATTATTATGCTACATAACATAGTTCAGACTTCACATTCCACAATGGTGAGAAGTATCTAATAACGCATCCTGTTAAAATACTTAAAATAAGTAGTAGTAGTTTATAAATAAGTACAAATGTCCAATGCCAGTGAATAGGTTCTAAGGTTTTATTGGCATCGTGGTCTCCTTCGATTCTCATCATCATCGTCAGGCTATCACAAATACATCCCATTAGCATATTGACGCATTAGGAGGTAAATACCCATAATCGCTACGCTGGGAAAGCGGATTGGCGATCGCATTAATGTGTCCACTATGATGACGCTGCTGCCCATCATCAATCTTCTATCAATGAATGGTCCGTGACACTTCAATCCTTTAGTCGGCTCTTACGACACCCACGGAAAGAGTTGGGGTGGTGACAAATTTATTCTTATTGCCGTCATCATATGGCAACCGCAACCACATAGCGAATTCGATTCGATACTAGTACATAAATACTTCTGAAAGGACTAGTTTATTAAGTTTTCTTATCTCAATAATATATAAGTGATTTGTAACCTACCTAGGCCGAGGTGTAAAATAAATAAATAAATATGTTGGGACATCTTACACAAATCGACTTAACGTAACGGAATAATGTCTTATTTATGTCAGGTTCATTATGCATCCCCATGTTCTTGTACTCGAAACTAATACCTACTAAAACATAAACTAGATTATGAATGACTGAAGTCTAATGTTTTTCAAGTGAGTTTATTGTAGATGGCAAGTATCTGTGTAGGTATAAGTATGTATGTGTCATCATCATCATCATCAGCTTATGATAGTCCACTGCTGGACATAGGCCTCTCCTATTAACTATGCGTATAAACGCACTAGGAGACAAATGCCCATAATTGCCACGCTGGGCAAGCGGATTGGCGATCGCAGGAATGTGTCCACTATGATGACGCTGCTGCCCATCATCAATCTTTTATAAAATAAAGGTCAGTGACACTTCAATCCCTTAGTCGACTCTTACGATACACACAGGAGGAGTTAAGGTGGTGACAAATGTATTCTTACTGCCATAACCAGACGGCCAATGTATGTGTATAGGTACTTTATTTGATTTAACACTATAAACCTCCAGCTTCTCAGGCAATATTACTAGGTATTACAGAGTAGAATATTGTTACACATAAATCTAACACCGTTTAATTTATGATATAGTATGAATTTTCAATTTAAGTTACTATACCAAAAACGAAGTAGAAGTACCAATTTACGGTCAATGCATCATCATTTTCTTGAGCGTTGTAGGCACATTTGCCGTAAACCCGAAACCTGTAATTTTAGTAGTCCTAATATGCTAAGCAGTGTTTGGTACTAGATAGGTATGATTTTATGCCATCAATGTCATACATCCGTCCTTTTCCTAGTTCTAAAAATACATATCTATGCATATATTATGTTATAGTACCTATGTGCTGGTCCGTCCGTCTGTCCATACCGAAGCGGTTTCTAATTAATTTTAAAGGACTCGTGAACGAAATATCGTTATTTGAAAGTATCTTAATTCTTTTGAAATCTCTTATAAACTTCCCCATTTCCAATAATACAAGAATTTACAGGTAACCTATACATATATTCATAGGTACCTACTTACTTGAACAAAGTTACTAGATTTTGATTGTTTTTATGATGAGTCATTTGAGTAATGTCGCTGTGATTATTATACTACTTATCACGCATCTTCTACAATGACCATAATGACAATGTATTTATGTTTCAATTATTGCAATAGTAAAGGGCATTTACCATTTAAAATGGCGATCAATTTGTATAATTTTATATTACTCAAGTCAAGTATAGTCTAGTATATATGTATAAATCAACCTAGTCTTAAGTTATTATTATTATTATTGTTCGTCTTTACCTTATCTCGGGACCATGGGGTCTCGGACCTTTGGGAGGCATACGTGGGGCCGAAGCCAACAGCGCAGAGGCCTTTTAAGACAAATAATCTAAAAGCAAGGGATACACGTGGCGGATACCATCCCCGAGCGCACAATATGATACGTCCGGAGATGGTCCCCGCCAGGTGCAAAGACTATTGCAGTGCAGCACTGTGACTGCGATGGAAACTAAGGTCTTGGGCTATGGTTGGTATAATGGATGGACTGGATACTGGGTTATGGGAGGAGACTAGCGGACACCTGCCGTGACAATCAGTCTCAAAATTGTAAAAAGGCAGGTGGTGACTCGCCAACTCATTTAGTGGGCCCTACAAACGGCCGCACGCACAGTGCGACAATAGCGCAACATTTCAGAGCGGCTTTGAGGTTGTCGAGAGGTGAGACTGCGGTAGCCAGATCCCGGTAATCCGTTCAAGGGCCGCCGGCGTTATGACATTTTACACTTCCAACCTGGAGCATAGGTCCCGCTCTTGCGAATCCACTCTGGCCGGCCGATCAAGGCAAGCACAGAGGCGAGGGCCATATAAAAGGGCCCTCTGGAATAGGGGTCCGCGGTGTCGCCACTCACCGTCAGCTCGCCACAAGCTGCCCCCGATTATTATTATTATTATAAGCCCATTCTGTCCCATTGCTGGGCAAAGGCCTCCCCCCTCTTCTTCTATTCATCCCGGTTCTGTGCTATATCTGGCCACCTGGCCAGTCACTTAAAATTCTTAAGTTACTAATATATTATTTACTTTTTACATGCACATCGAAGAGCAAATGCAATTAATCAGTCAACAATGGTGAACTACATTCAAGGCAAGATGAGATAGATATGAAACGGACAATGGAATACTTCGTCAAGAACTTTAATTATGATGAAGAATAGCTCCTCCAGGAAAGGTGGTAGGTATACATCCTTGGTATTGAAAAATTGGTAAACGGTGTCCGTGCTTAGATTAGCTTTGAATATAAGATTCTATTAAATAGTATGTACTCGTAAGTAATGTAAACAAAAATGTACTATATAATGCATCAATCTGTGTGTTCTATAAATATGCATCAAGGCAACTTGCCTTTTTTAATCTAAATATTTCGTTAAGGTATCTTACGAAAGTATAACCACAGGTAAATGTGAGTACCTAAGAAGTATAGTGTAAAATAGTTTTCATACCTACTGCGTAAAATAGTCAAAATATAAATGAACGTCATAAAGCATTCATACACAAATCTACAGAGTTTCACGGTAAGCTCCATTAAGGCTTGGGTTTTGTGTACTAATTAAAGGAGGATATGTATATTTGGTATATATGTATTAGATACTTAAATACGTAGAAAAGAACCATGACTGAGGAACCAATATTTTTGTAATAAATACTACTTACGCGAAGAGATGCACCCTCCGGGATTCGAACCTCGCTTCGCAAGCAGGGTGACTACTGATTATCGACTAAATTATGGAAGCCGTCATGTAATTAATGTCTACAACAAAAGTATACAAGTGCTATCTTTTACCATTGATAAATAAACGATCGTTTCACATTTAATTTTATTACAAGGGAAACCATTGTCGATTCGCGCATATTTTTAGTTTTATCTTAGAAAATCGTAAGAGAAAAGAGATCTCTATATTGTGTACGGGTATAAATAAATAATTTTATTTATCTTCTATTCGTTTCTGTTGTGTTTGCAGGGAAGTCAAGTCCACCTAGAAGAGCTCCGAGGCGTATTGTCTTGTCGTGTCTTCACCCAGAATCTGTTTTGTCATGACGTATGATGTCAAAGTGATTCTCCCACTAGGAAATTAGTTATTAATTCGTTATTCATTATTCGAGCTTTTGGCGGCAAGTCACTTTCAGGCTAGAGGAAAATGTAATTGAAAAACGTAGTGGTTATGGTAACTATTATATGTATTTATAGAACTGGGGGAAATGTTCAAGAGTAGCTATAGCTGTAGGTATATTAACAAAGGGGTGAAAATTCAATAAAAGCCAATTTTCCGATAGCGAAGTAACTGTGCTGAATATATGTACATATTTTTTATTTAAAATACTTTTTAATTGGTTAAACAATCAAGTCAGGATCTAATTAGCATTTTAGAGAAATCAAGCGATCTTTTGAAGTTTCTTAAGCATGTCCTGTCCATGGCGAATTTTGTATTTATTTAAATAACGTTTCTGTCAGAAATCGAAGAAACTGAAGATGAAGACCACGGGGACTCTCAGAACTTGGTACACGCATTTCGTTTGCGGCTGTCATAGATGTGGATTATGTTATTTACTTACACCAATATTTTACAAGTCGATAGGCCCAAAGTAATAAATAAGGCTTAGATTGTGCGAATGCGTGACGATATTGTGTGTGTGTGTGGTGTGGATAGACGAAATATTTCTATAATAGATAGGTACAATATACATCATCATCATCATCATCATCAGCCTATGTTAGTCGACTGCTGGACGTAGGCCTCTCCTATTAACTATGCGTATAGACGCATTAGGAGGTAAATGCCCATAATCGCCACGCTGGGCAAGCGGATTGGCAATCGCAGTAATGTGTCCACTATGATGACGCTGCTGCCCATCATCAATCTTGTAAAATGGTCAGTGACACTTCAATCCCTTAGTCGACTCTTACGACACCCGCAGGAGGAGTTGGGGTTGTGACAAATGTATTCTTACTGCCGTCACCACACGGCGGAATAAAGGAATGTCTCCTTTAAGTAAAATTAGCTAGCTTAAGGATTTAAAGTAGTTTTCCTCCAGGGCCTGAGTTTAATTTCTACACTGTATATACTATAGGTACTGAAATAGGAAGATATACTTATATTGAAATAACAAGAAAACAACCATGACCAAGGAACAAATATTCGTCTTCGCCGGGATTCGAATCTTTAACCTCCAGTTTCGTAGGCATAGTCAATGCTAGCTAGGTTATGGATGCTGACAAGTAGAGTTTCCAGTGTCAATAGCAGACTATCAGCAGTAAAGGAAGTCGCCCGTAGGTGCATGAGCTGACAATATTTAAGTATTTACTCGTAGAAGGTGCGCTATATGACGATCTTACATTAATTTAAGCAACTAATAAGCAATACAGGATTTTTGTCAGAGACTATTTCCGATGGCGGGGTCGTTGGGAAATCCTAGAATTTTGGGAACTTCTAAACGGATTTTTAATCAGTTAAGTTCCTCAAGTATTGAGAAATTGCGTTCATTCTTGAAATCCACGTTTACATAGATGTTTAGTACGTTCATGTACATATCAAGCGTATTCATATAAATATTATATTTTTATCAAGTGAAGGGTAAAGAGGTGGGAGATGAATACCTTACAGACAACTAAAGTCAAATTAACATTCTCTATCTATTAATGGTGATGGTTTCCTGCTGCGTAACATAACCAAAACTCTACGGGCATTCAATGGGGGGCCCACCAAGACTTCTGTCGACTTTTGCTAACGACATAGAGACATAGGGTCGGCAAAACGTATGTGACATCACTGTGCCCACGTTTATAAGCTGCAGTAGCTGTTTACCATCAGGTTACTTGTTTATCATAGTGTAATATAATATAACAAACGTGGAACTGCTGATGACAACGGAACAATCACAAAATATGATACATTTATGTTAACCTTATTTCATTTCCGTATAATCTTGTAGCCTTTTGGGATCATAATTACAACGGAGCCGGTTTAATTCTTGTGGTTAAAGATTGAAACAGACATTATTGTATAATATATTATAACTAGGTACCTACTACTTTTTCATATTTAAGAGAATCACATATTCCGTTTTCTGTTGTTTTCTTGAATATTTTAGTTATATGTAATAAAATGAATAGGTATTACAGATTATGAATATAATTTAGTGATTCTTCGGCTTCGTATTTGGTTTGTGCCTTTTGAGCTGAATTACCTGAGTAGCGTTAGCTTCATGGTGTCATGTTACCTTTGAACGCCTTACATCTTACACAAGATAGGGCTAAAAAATACACCAAAAGTTCGAACCCAATCGAGCAAATGTACCTAAGCCATACGTAAAAGTGTGAGAATCGCTTTGACAGGTGACATCATGGCACCTAAAGGTGTTCTTAACGTTGCAAGCACCTAGTGACACGTTTAGTTGTTCTTGGTGTTCAAGTGAAGATTATTTCGATACGGTAATTATTTATACAATTAAGTACATTAGTATATAGTAGAAATAGTAAACATTTGAATATTATATTGCATAAGTCAACAATTATGTAACATCTCTTTCTTTCACACGTAGACAGAAACAGACGACTATGGCGGCTCTGACTGGCCGGCCAATATTTAGGTACGTAATTATGTTGTAAGTCGGCTCTGCTTTTAGTAGTGTTAAAGTGTGTAAGAGCATATAATTATATGAATACATTACTATTTATTCTATGTAAATATAAAATCCGTCAATAAGGGACCTTTGAAGTTTCCATCGGATTGTCTATGTTATTATTTGTCTGTCTAGTCTTATCATATTATATTGAAATGGTTTTTGTTTAATAGAGGTAAAACTTAAGCAACTATTTTCCGTACACGTAAATTAAGAAAATTCAGAGTTGTCATTTCTTACCACCACTTTTTTCATACCCAGCAAGTTGTGGCTTAGGTATGTGTATTTTAAGATTATTAAGGACAAGACTATATGTATTAAATGCTACATAAAACGTGACTAAATCATGTGGCAATCTATGAGGAATACGTGTATTCATCATCATCAGACTACATCAGCCTATCGCTGGGCAAAAGTCACTTCTATTACTTATACCTACGCAGGACGTAGTAGGAGGTAAATGCCCATACTTAATCGCCATGCTAGGCCAGCGGGTCGGCGATCTCAGTTGTGTGCCCACTATGATGATGGACACATCATCATCAATAAATCCGTCGTCGTGACACTTTATATAATGTAGTCGACGTTTACGATACGCACAGGAAGAGTTGGGATGGTGAGAAATGTATTCTTACCGCCGTCATGCTGCGGCGAGTATTATGGAATATGTGTATTATCGATATGATTATCGGCGCCCAACACCCGCAAGGTTCCATCCTAGTAGCCTCGGCATCGCTTTTCAGTCTTTGCGTTGTTTCCGTTATACGTATGTAACGCAGGCAGTAAGCCGTCGCCAGACTTCGAAGCACTCTTCGAGAGGTTTCGGAAGGATGGATGTGGCTTTGGTGGCTTTAGACGACCCATAAAAATACTGAGGCAAACAACGGAAGACGTTGGGCGGTCTTGTTCCTAATCATTATTTTAACTAACAATTTCATACGTCAATATATTTTTGTAAATTAGCTTTGTTATACAATGTGTGTAATGTGTACCTAAATAGGGTTATAAGCTTATAAGGTTCGATGAAACAATCACGCTAACAATGTATCTATGACATGTACGAGTATAACAACATTCAGTAGGATTTATGAAATACAAAACTAGGACTCGCTTACACGCTTAAAAACTTATAACTTCGCAGGTAAAAGGAGTATTGGAGGAAGTACATATGTAAGTAATTAAGGTAGAGCAGCAGAATACGGAAGATTCCGAGGTAAGTATCAGGTTCGACGCCAAATACCGGTATATAAGTCACGGCCTGCTTATTATTATTCATGTTCATTGATTATCTGGGAAATAGCAATCAGTAACAGGATAAACGCTTCCAAAATAAGTTGTACTCGTACGCTATTTCATTTCAAGAGTCTGATCAAAAAATGAATGGGTATGAGCATCGCTAGCATCTTCAAGCATCTGGACCAGCCTGCTGAGCTCAATTGATAAAGATCATCGATATTTATCAGGCGTGTGCCGTATATATATTTGTATGTATGTATTTATAAATTGTACCGATTGCCAAACACCAAGGAGTAGGTACCTGTTTCCTATATCCTATATAGTAGGGTGGATCGATTTTTTTATTTTTGGAAATTCATAAAATAATCTTTATAGATCGATACTTCGTGGCTAGAGAAATAAAAAACATTATGATCATTTTTGGATTTACTTTTATTTTGTACTTCGTTTATAGGCCCAAAAATTGACTCTATTTTTAAGGTTTTTTTAAGAAAAGTCAGTAGTTCGTGGATATTTTCGGGTTTATTTTTATGTAGAAACAAAATAATATTATTTGTCATAAATGTAGAATTTGCACAATTTAATTATATGAAAATTATAACCAGTATCGGCGAAAACTGTTTTTCAACTTTGAGGCTCTTGGGGCAGTACTTACCAAATGAATATCGGAAAAAGGTATATTGTTACAGAATGTTACTTTTTACGACTATCATTCTATTGACCCGCGGTTGCAAAAATCCGAAAAAAAAAATTTTTTTCATACTTCAATGTATTCATGGACAAAAATTTTTTTTCATTATTTTCTGAAACGCGGCCCTATAGGAATAACCTGTCTAAAAAGTAACTTTTTCAACAATATATCTTTTTACGATAATCATTCGGGAAGTACTGCCCCAAGAGCCTCAAAGTTGAAAATTATTTTTTGGAGGTACTGCGAACAATTATCATATAATTAAATCACACAAACCTTAAATTTATGAAAAACAATCTTATTTTGTTTATCCATAAAATTAAAACAGAAAATATCCTTGCTCATCCGAGTTTTCTTAAAAAAACTTTAAAAATAAGGCCGATCTTCGGGCTTCTATAAGGGGTCCATAATGATAAAATATCCAAAAATGGTCATAATATTTTTTGTTTTTCTAGCCGCATAGTATCGATTCGTAAAGATTATTTTATGATTACCCGAAAATAAAAAAATCGGTCCACCATACTATATAGGTATATAGGATATAGGAAACAGTAATATTGATAATGAATTATTAAGTAGGTACTTAATAATTCATTATCAATATTACTTTATTCTTTGATTATCATAACATAACTTAGGTACAAGTAAACCGCTAATGCTATAGTAGGTATCCGCATGAAAAAATTATCTGCTAAGTTAACCGTATATTGAATGATAACTTAATGGTCACTGGTGCAAGTGTTGGAAACTTTTAGTTGAGAAGTACTAGTAATGGACACTTCAAACGTAGTCCTAAGAATATATAGGATACCTACGGTTCTAAAGTTTATGTCGGGAAACAATGCATAACTCTTACTTTAAATAAAAAGGAATATTCATAATAATGTACACGGTTCCACATGTACGGAATCACTTATAGTCAAAGACACTATTGGAATCCAATAGGGTCCTTGACCATTACGAGGATTGCGTAGTGAAACCCGATAAGTCGAACAAACCGATTTTTTAAATACGAACTTTTTAAATACACCAGCGTCAAGTTGTTAATTAAATTGGTAATATCTGAGCGTTTCAACCGCCTAATTTTGGTGGCATCATTTTTGCCGAAGTTTCTAAACGTCTCAATGTTATACTTCGTCATTTCATTTAGTATAAGGTACCGTTCCTCCTTCAAATGACATGATAAGTAGCACATTGTAACCAATAGAAACTTCGGCAAGAATGTTGCCACCAAAATTAAGCGGTTGAAACGCTCGGATATTCACCCACCTACCTATACTATGTATAGTTGGTATATGAATGCAAATTAAGAAAATTAAATGATTGACTAAATAGATTCATAAGTCTGGAGGCTAGCATATCTTGTGTTTAACAGTAGCACGCTGCTTTTTCGCGGCTACCAGTCTCTTGTTAATCAGTATAATCGAAAAGAGATGGCTAGCTGCGTGTTGCTTTCATACACAAGATGTGCTAAGGCCACTGTGTCTCATGGCGGAGATCACTGGGGGGCTAGAATATCTTGTATTTGACATCAACTTACAGATACACATCTCCTTTTAATCTATGCAATCGAAAAGAATCTGGTAGGTGCAAGTTGCTGTTAAGCACAAGATGTGCTAGGGCCACTGATTCACCTCATTGGAGTAGGTGGAGTTATGAGAATATTTTAATATTTTGTATGGGATACTCCAAAGCTTATACTATGAAAAATACTATTGTAATTGTAATAAAATAAAATTGTTAAAAAGGTCCTAATTGTTTCATTTACTATAACTATAAAACATTAAGGTTGTTCGATTGCCATATATATTAGAGAATATTCGCATATTTTTATAATGTGGTAATACGTTACGGCTTGCTAAACCACAAGCAATTCTTTACGCTTAGCACATGTTCGGAGCGACAGTATGTCGCTGCGAGATAGATTTCCCGTCTTTTACTTACTATTATTAATAAAAGGGACGGATAGTCTATCTCGCAGCGACATATTGTCGCACCAATCATGTGCTAACCGTACTTATATGGAAATCAAACCACTTTAATGCGGGAATTACACTGAGCCGTGCACCTAAAGCAAAGTATGTTGCTTAGTAACGACGCATGATGTATTAGACGAACAACGACGAAGTGTAATTGTCACTTAATGCGAAAAGTTTGATTTATTATAAATCCATTATTCATCGATAAATGAAGGGGTTATTTTATAGTGTTAAATATTTGACATAAACCAATAAAAATACAAATCTAGGTACAGCATGCTTATAAAACCGTAAGAGTACATAGTTCCAAAATCTATGCCTCTCTTTTCGTTGTAAGCTTTATCACGTTGTGGTGCTGCGGGGGCATATACATACAGGATAGAAATACATAGTAATTGAGACTGATAGATATTTTAGAGTAACGTAGGCATCAGGCTAGCATAATATCTTATGCGCAACACCAACACGCGCTCTTCTCACGGGCTACTAGTCCCTTATTGATTGTATTGATAAAAAAGAGACGGGTAGCCCTATGAAGGCCGCGAGCTACTGTCAATCACCAGTTGTACTAGGACCGCATACACAGTTTTAAAACCATAGACATAAGCGTTATGCGAAGCATTTGACGATTCTAGTTCACCTACTCGCCGCCAATTTGATTATTCTATTGGTCGCTAGATGTCTTTAGTAAAATAAAAATTAATATTTAAGGAATTGCCGAATTTCTTAGTACGTGTGGGAATATTTTCCACGGTGAAGGAGTGACACCGCAAACTGGCACGTGTGGTTTGTAATGAATATTATTGTTTAAATAAAATTTTGTGACATGTCAAGTGAATTTTTCCGAGCTTTAAAATACCTATCAGACATCAGGGCAAAACGATAATTTCCTAAAATACAAAGTAAGCTGTACAAATTACGGATCATGACTAGTAAATTACGTAAATACGATGACTTGCCCTGAATATTTGCTACATTACGAAATTAATATGCAAATAATCAATTTCTATAGGTCAAGTGCTGGTTAATGGAAATGTATGGAATTATATCAATTACATGCCTTCCGCATTAAATACTGTAATTAGAGATAATGTTCGTGTGTATTAATTATATTAAATGTATAATTACCATACAGTTTTTAAGTGTATGACGCGTGTGGGTTGAGACTCTTGACTGCTACTTTATTAGTAGTAGTATGATGTTGAAAATAGAAGCTTAAGATTAAAATTTGGATAGAATGCGTCCAGGTCGTCCCGCCATCTCATTCTAGGTCTGCCAATGCCCCGGCCAGCACCATTGAAGGTTTCCCGTGGGTCCCAATCTGAAACCATTTTGGCCCACCTTGCCGGGTGCACTTTGCCCACCATACGGCAAACATGCCCAGCCCAGTCCCACTTAAGCTTAGCGGTTACGCCTACATCTACAATTCCAGTTCTGGAGAGCCAGTTCCGTGTTTCTGATTCGATTGGCGGTAGAACTGTAACGACCGGGCCGAAAGGAGGAAAAGAGGGGAGGCCTTTGCCAAGCAGTGGGACACTAAACCATGCTTCTTCTTTTTCTTCTACCTAGCGTTATCCCGTCCTTTGACAGTGTCCGCTTTCCTGCTACATTTCCTCCACTTTACGCGATCCTGGGCATCTTCTACTGTAAGCCCATTCACACTCATGTCAGCCTTCACGACACTAAACCAGGCTAAAAAAAAAAGTACATTACTGCTGACGCCGGGAAATCAAACTTAGCAATTAGTATGCTGCTTCGTATTTTATTTTATTTTTAAAGAAAGTTCATCATATGCGACTTATACTGTTCACTTAGGGCCGGGAATCAGTTGGAAGACGGACTTTCCTGATAGACGGCGTTACTCGCAATGACCTTACTTTCATCAGTCAATTTCCTGTGGGTGTCTTAAAAGTCGTTTAATAATTGAAGTATCACTGAATATTCGTTTATAGCAGATTCATGATGGACAGCAGCATCATCATGGTGATCGCCAGCCCGCTTGCCCACCGTGGCGGTTATGAGCATTTACAATTTTACCTACCTCCTAATGTGTCTATATCTATGCATATGCATTAGTTCAGCAGTAGCCTGAGAGAGGCGGATGATGGTGACGTGTCACCCGACTGACATACTTACCCCTTACCCCCTTATTCATAAACGTTTGCTACCTAACAAGCCGCTAATAATTGTTTGTTCCTTTCGGTCTTAATAATGTGTCCATAAGAGCAAAAGGGACAAACAATACTTAGCGGCTTGTTAAGTTAGTAGACGTTTATGAATAAGAGTGTCCCGTAGCAAGTTTTGGAAGGGTCGATATTTACATTCATGCGTCATTATGAAATAATCAAAGTTTTTAGGTTTGTTTACACTATTTTAACTACTTCGAACAGTATAGTTCCATCTTCACTTGCTCCTGCATAACCTTGATCGCACTTTATCTCATGAATAATTTATGAATGACATTTTTCATCAAGTTATTAGTACTCATTAGTTCACAAGTGATCGTAAACGATAAGTGAAGCAAAATTTTAATTAATCAATAAAAATAACTTGGAGATCGTCACGATCGCAAATACAAGCCATTTTGTATTCTACGTACACTACAATAAGTATCACAACTATATTTCGAAGACCGTTTTATCGAATAGTAGATGATCTACATTGAATATTACAGTAAAATGCATCCAACGTTAAAGTATTTTGGATAAACTTTCGTTTGTGCCGTGATAATGCCTTTATGTGAAGAGATCTGTACTAACCTTGGTTTAGTGACAGATATTTTGCATTTTACGAGTAGATTAGGTGCAGAGAATCTGGATAAATACACAGAACTGTTACATCATCATCCATATCATCAGCCTACAGGGTGCTCGCATTTTTTATCAAAATGTGCTGACCACAATTCGACGCTTCATCTGTCTTTAATAAGTAAATGGTCAGCGACACTTCAATCCCTTAGTCGACTCTTATGAGACCCACGGGAAAAATTGGGGTGGTGACAAATGTATTCTTACTGCCGTCACCAAGCAGCTGACGTTAAAACCTCTTGGCCGTAATCCGATCTTATCTAGGTATTGTCTTCACGCATTACATGTATGTATATCGAACAGACTTGAAACGTGACCAAAACCGATTGAAAGGCAGGATTACAACGAATAGAATATCTGCGCAATTCTGTACTCTATTCTGTGGTTGTTAAGTTATTGTGTTTAGATATCTTCGAGATCTGGTAACAAATTGAGTCAACAAACCAATTCCATCTAATTCATGTAGATCTGTCGAGGAGAGATAACCCTTCTCTATAACTAGTGGTGAGCAACAGCTTGACAAAGTACCTACACTCCGGGATATCCCGGTTAACAAACTAACGCTAAATTGGGTTAGATATACATTATCTATATATATAAACGGCAATGTCCTGACTGACTGACTGACTGACTGACTGACTGACTGACTTAAATCAACGCACAGCCCAAACCGCTGGTCCTAGAGAGTTCAAACTTGGCATGTACATTCTTTATAATGTCTAGAGGCGCACTAAGAACGGAATTTTGAAAATTCATCCCGTAAAGGGGTTAAATGGGGGGTTAACATTTGTATGGGGAAATAAGTTTAGTTGGGCTATTTTATTCGAAACTTCACAGGAATGTTTTTAATAATAAATAAGTAAACACGTATTTCAGGTTTTTTGAAAATTCATTCCCTATGGGGGTTAAATGGAGGGTTAAAGTTTGTATGGGGAAATAAGATTAGTTGGGCTATTTTATTCGAAACTTCACAGGAATGTTTTTAATAATAAATAAGTAAACACATGTTTCAGGTTTTTTGAAAATTCATTTCTTAAAGGGGTTAAATGGAAGGTTAACGTTTGTATGGGGAAATAAGATTGGTTGGGCTATTTTATTCGAAACTTCACATGAATGTTTTTAACAATAAATAAGTAAACACGTATTTCAGGTTTTTTGAAAATTCATCCCTTAGAGGGGTTAAATGGAGGGTTAAAGTTTGTATGGGGAAATAAGATTGGTTAGGCTATTTTATTCGAAACTTCACATGAATGTTTTTAACATTAAATAAATAAACACGTATTTCAGGTTTTTTGAAAATTCCTTCCTTATGGGGGTTAAATGGAGGGTTAAAGTTTGTATGGGGAAATAAGATTAGTTGGGCTATTTTATTCGAAACTTCACAGGAATGTTTTTAATAATAAATAAGTAAACACATGTTTCAGGTTTTTTGAAAATTCATCCCTTAAAGGGGTTAAATGGAGGGTTAAAGTTTGTATGGGGAAATAAATAAGATTGGTTGGGCTATTTTATTCGAAACTTCACATGAATGTTTTTAACAATAAATAAGTAAACACGTGTTTCAGGTTTTTTGAAAATTCTTTCCCTATGGGGGTTAAATGGAAGGTTGAAGTTTGTAAGAAGGAACCAGATTCGTTGGGCTATTTAATTCAAAACTTCATAGAAGTGTTCTTGCCAATGAAGATGTAGGTACTTATCTACAAACCATGTTATATACGAGTAACATAGGTACGATGAATACGTAGATACTTTTAATATTAAATTTTTGTAAGTAATGCAGTTTGCTACATAAAAGGTCATTGTGAGGTTTTATTTTTTAAGTCTAGACAAAACCATATTTATTTGTTTGTTCGTTAAAAATATCTACAATTTTGCATGGCGACATAATGATTCAAAGCGAACGAATTTCAAATGTTTGACAGCTCGCGGACAGTATATGTATAAGCAGCACGGGATCACGGGCCGCCTCACAGTAAATTCAGCTTTCTATTTCGTGTAGTTTATTTGCAATCAAGTATTTAAATATGTCATACTACTATATGCTGTTCAATGAAACAGACTTCAAACAGAATGTAATAAGGTAAGATTCTACTTAGGTTTAGGAAAGGTTAGAAATGCGACCCCACACAGAAACGAACGGCTATCAAAGTAGGTTTTGGGTTAGATTAGAAATGCGACTCCACACAGAAACGAACGACTATCAAAGGAGGTTCAGGTTAGGTTTGAATAGTAACCCCATACAGCAACGAACGGCTTTGAAAGTAGGTTTAGGTTAGGTTTGAACTCCAACCCCACACAGAAACTAACGGCTATTAAAGTAGGTTTACGTTAGGTTAGAACTGCGACCCCACACATAAGGAAACGGCTATCAAAGCAGGTTTAGTTTAGGTTAGAACTGCGACCCCACACAAAAGAAAACGGCTATCAAAGTAGGTTAGGTTAAAACTGTGACACCACACAAAAGCAAACGGCTATCAAAGTAGGTTTAGTTTAGGTTAGAACTGCGACCCCACACATAAGCGAACAGCTATCAAAGTAGGTTTAGGTTAGGTTAGAACTGCGACCCCACACATAAGCAAACGGCTATCAACGTAGGTTTAGTTTAGGTTAGAACTGCGACCCCACACAAAAGCAAACGGCTATCAAAGTAGGTTTAGGTTTGGTTAGAACTGCGACCAGTGCGACCCCACATAGAAACGAACGGCTATTAAAATATGTTTAAGTTAGGTTACAACTGTGACCCCACATATAAGCAAACAGCTATTAAAGTAGGTTCAGGGTTAGTTTAGAACTGCGGAATAAATATTACTAAATTTAAAACAAACTAACAATCAAAATGCAAATACAATCGAAATGGTAACCTCCTTCTTTTTTAAAGTCGGTTGAAAACATTTTTTTTCATATAAGTCCAAAATCTACGCGTGCGAAGCCGCGGGCAAAAGCTAGTATACCATAATAGCCACGCTTGACAGGCGGGTTGACAATCGCAGTGATACGCACGGTAATTAAAAGGATGCTGCTGCCCATCCACTACTTGTAGTGCGGCTCGTCGCAGTTAAGTAGGTACATACCCAGGTCCTAGGGCCGAGTTTTATTGGGAATCAAAAATTAACATGTAATCGCTTTAGTTTCTCATGCAGTGCCCTCTCATGTACAGTCAAAGACAAAATAAGGGGTATACAAAAACGTTCAAAAATAGGGTGCGTAACATAATGAATACGCACTTTTTGTATAATTACAGTTTACAAACGTTCATAACGTATATTAACGTTAGGTATAATGTATTAAACATCTATTTCCAAATAGTATAATACAAAAATAATATAACGTTAATAATATATACCGTTGTTTAGTCTAACGTACATATTGACGAATTCCGTTTCATATATCAATATAAAGGTATAAAAGTTAAAACATATACCTACTAACATCTGATATAACGATATAAATATAACTGCCAGAAAAGTAAGTTAGGTTAAGTTCTATAAAAACGTATACGTTATATTACTAACCATTTTCTACCCGTTCTAGCCTCGAAACCTAACCAATCCAAGTAATAAATCAGGGTAAAACCGACTTGGATTGGTTAGGTTTCGAGCGTAGTTTCCCGGATAAATAAAAGACCTACTTACTTTTAATTAATTGTTTACGCATCCTCATTCTTGCGAAACAAAAAAAGGGGGGACGGGGGGGGCGTAGCCCCCCCACAAGGGGGGCTCGGGGGGCGGAGCCCCCCGCATTAAAGAATAACAAATTTGTGCCTCTCCTACTCTAACCTGGATAGGTTCGTAAGGTACCTTTTATCCCTTAGAGCAGAAATAGAAGCCCCGCGCAGCGGGGCTTCGTCGACCGGTTCCCAGGTCTAAATCGCTTCCTATACGGATACGGCTTAATATACGGATAAATAGGAAATCAATTCAAATTAAATATAATGATAATTCTGTAGCTTAATTATTTAAAAATCGTAGGCGCTTATATTTTGTGTAAGATAGTTGTTTTGTATATTAGATTATTTCAATGTTATACTAATTAATCGTTATCGTAAACGATATTTTGTGTTACGTTCATTATACATTTTACAATTATTCATTTAATAATTATACATTTTATACCCACTCAATTGCTTTTGGTAACTGTGGTTACCAGCTGTCACTCTTATTTTACATAGAAATAGAGTCTATCGCAAAAATCAAAGCATGTGAGTGGATACGTTATATTTATTACGCGTTAGGCGTTATAAATTTATACAAACTGAATTTATACATTATGATTTATATAGCATAAGTTCGTATACGTTATATTACTTACCCTCAAAAATATGTCCCAGTGCACTCTAATTCTGTGTAATAAGAACGTCGTAACATATTTATGAACGGATTCTTTCGATACTTATTTTTGCACTTGACTGCACCTATTAAAGAAACAAACAACGATTCTATTTCTTACCAAACAAATGAATTCAATAAATTTAAGTATCGACTTCCTACTTTGGAAAGACATAACATGACATTTTTTTTATTTCATAAATAAAGAATTTGTGACCGCGCTGGTGTCACGGTGTCCACGGGCTATGTACCTACCAGCAGACGATATGTCTTCTCTTTAAAAATCACTTCTCGGGAATTTCCGTTTCTGCAACCATAAAATCCCGGGAGCACATCACTAGCTATGACTACCAATTGACATTTACTTTACAATGGGACACTAAACATACATTCCTGATATCTTGATCCTTGTAACTATTAACTAAGGTTCACAAAATGGACGCTTACAAATGCTTACATATAACAATTATATTACTGTTGAAAACCGTGACTGGACGAACCTAGGAGCGGTGATCGAGCTTAGTACCCCTACCACAGAATAAATAATAGTACTACAAACCCCTACTATGAAATTAAATTGACAGTGACAACAACCGTTGTAGTACCATGACTTTACACGGCCGTAGTAGGATAACATAATTAGATTATTTCCAGGAATTAATATGTCATCATCATCATCATCATAACAGCCGAAAGACGTCCACTGCTGAACATAGGCCTCCCTCAAAGATTGCCACAATGACCGGTCCTGCGCCACCCGCATCCAGCGGACTCCTACAACCTTCACCAGGTCATCGGTCCACCTTGTGGGGGGCCTACCCACGCTACGCCTTCCGGTACGTGGCCGCCACTCAAGAACCTTCCCACCCCAACGGCCATCGGTTCTACGCGCAATGTGCCCCGCCCACTGCCACTTCAGTTTAGCGATTCGGAGAGCTATTTCGGTTACTTTGGTTCTGCTGCGGATGGTCTCATTTTTAATCCGATCACGCAGAGAGACTCCTAGCATAGCCCTCTCCATTGCCCTTTGGGTGACTTTGAGCCTTCTTATGAGGCCCATAATTAATATGTAGCAGGCTGGAAATCATTTCGATATCTTCCTTTAGTCCAAAATATGTGTTATCCGAGTTTCTACATTACCAGGGGTTGATAGCATTGTACCGAGAAGAAGTTTCATTAGTTGCGAAACCTGCATAGAAAATGTTCTCGGGAATCTCAATTTTATATCCATCCGCAGCAGAACCAAAGTAACCGAAATAGCACTCCGAATCGTTAAACTGAAGTGGCAGTGGGCGGGGCACATTGCGCGTAGAACCGATGGCCGTTGGGGCGGGAAGGTTCTTGAGTGGCGGCCACGTACCGGAAGGCGTAGCGTGGGTAGGCCCCCCCACAAGGTGGACTGATGACCTAGTGAAGGTCGCAGGAGTCCGCTGGATGCGGGTGGCGCAGGACCGGTCATTGTGGCAATCATTGGGGGAGGCCTATGTTCAGCAGTGGACGTCTTTCAGCTGATATGATGATGATGATGACATTTTTATAAGATCTCATGGAAACATTCTCAATGAGAACTTACTTTTCATGAAAATTCTCGGAAATATCCGAGTATATTCCCGCAATTTTGAGAATATTCTGCAACCTAGTACATTGCTAGGGGTTGAGTTTAACTTTTCAGAGTCAAGTAACTATCAAAATTACCGTTATTATTACTGAATATAACGCTGACGCTGTTAATGTCAATATTAACTGTAATATTGACATAAACAGCGTAGGTAATAATTGTAATAAAAAATATAAATTAATAAAGGTAGACTTGTTTTCGTTGTGAATGTTTATTCAAGTTTGTACAGTCTTATGGTCTGTTTCTCAATCACACGGATCATCATCATCAGCCTATCATAGTCCACTGCTGGACGTAGGCCTCTCCTATTAACTATGCGTATGGACGCATTAGGAGGTAAATGCCCCTAATCGCCACGCTGGGCAAGCGGATTGGCGATCGCAGTAATGTGTCCACTATGATGACGCTGCTGCCCATCATCAATCTTTTATCAAATAATGGCCAGTGACACTTCAATCCTTTAGTCGACTCTTACGACACCCGCAGGAGGAGATGGGGTGGTGACAAATGTATTCTTACTGCCGTCACCACACGGGCAATAATCACACGGATAAATAATTATATATCTGTCAGATAAAAATTATAACTATTTTTTTCTCTAGGTACACAAGAAAAGGACTGCTAACATTTATCTGATAGAATATATTTTATTCGGTTATGGTGAAACGGGTCCTATGAAGAATTTCCTGATAAGAATTTTTAAAATTTTTCGCTGAACAGCAAACTAAAATAAAATGTTATATCATGATAGCCCCGTGATAACATTTTATTTTAGTTTGCTGTTGAGCGAGAAATTACAAGTTGAACCTAAACTGAATCGCATTTAACAGAGTCAAGACTATGTAATGCATATGTCGTAGGATGATTTGATACTTCGAATCTTCGCGAAAATCCTAGGGGTTTTGCGAAAACGCGGATAATAAGGTTAGGTTAGGTTAGGTTAGTTTGCAAACGGACCAACAATTTGGGTTCAGGAATGGGCGATCTACCATAGACGCATTAGATGCCCTGCGAACCTTTGCTGAGTACGCGGCGGAGCATAAGGAGGGAGCGGTTGCGGTGTCATTAGATATCGCCAACGCGTTTGGCTCCCTTCCGTATTCAGTAATAGAGGAGGCGCTTCGCTACCATATGGTGCCGTTGTATCTCAGAAGAGTTGTTGGGCATTATCTTACCGATAGGCTTGTGCTCTACAACGAACAAGGAGGGCAAAGAAGACATAGAGCAATGACCTGCGGAGTGCCTCAGGGTTCCGTCCTTGGGCCTCTGCTGTGGAACATAGGTTTTGACTGGGCCATTAGAGCTGCTCTACTCCCTCGCACGGCCGTCATTTGCTACGCCGATGACACGATGATTGCTGTCCGAGGAGCTATGTTGGAGGACACTCTTAGAAGAGCCGCTGTTGCGGCAGACCTGATGGTTGGCAGAATTAGACTGCTCGGTCTAAAGGTGGCCCTACCCAAAACCGAGGCCATTGCTTTCCTTAAGCGAGGCTGGCGACTTCCAGCTGGGACAGCTATCCCTATTAGCGGTGAAATGGTTCGGGTGATGCCTCACATCAAGTACCTAGGCATCATCCTAGACAAAAGATGGAATTTCGAGGAGCATTTTCGTCAACTTGCTCCCTGAATCGTGAACGCCGCCTCAGCTTTAAGTCAACTGCTGCCCAACGTGGGGGGGCCAGACGCACCGTGTCGCCGCCTGTATGCCAATGTGGTCCGCAGTATGGCTCTCTATGGAGCACCGATATGGGTACATCGGTTGAATGCGACAAATAAGGGTCTGCTGAGAAGACCCCAAAGGGTTGTGGCCATCCGCATTATCCGGGCCTACGTGACGGTATCATGGGCGGCGGCATGCGTTTTAGCGGGGTTGTACGTTGTTTCATAGACAACATTTTCGCAGAATATTGGTTCATAGAAAATGTTTCTCGTATTTTCATTTCATAGAATGATCATTTTTCAGAGCTCTTACATTTTATAATCTGGTTTTGTATATTTTTTATTGTTCAGATATGTAGTTCTTAGAATTTCATTTCATAGCGTATTCAATCAAATATTATTAATTCGTATAGTATTTTTTGTCTAGAACAGTTGTTTCAAAAACTGAATATTCATAGAATGTTGTTTGTCACTGTATCAAACTTAATATTTGTTTTTCAGTCATAATTAAACTAAAGAATTATCATTACATACCATTATACAAATACAAAAGAAATACCTTTGTCCAAAGAATTTTAGTAAGCGATTTAGACCTGGGAACTGGTCGACGAAGCCCCGCTGCGCGGAGCTTCTATTTCTGCTCTAAGGGATAAAAGGTACCTAACGAACCTATCCAGGTTAGAGCAGGGGAGGTACAAATTTGTTGTTTTTTGATGCGGGGGGCTCCGCCCCCCGAGCCCCCTTGTGGGGGGCTTCGCCCCCCGTCCCCCTTTTTTGGTTTCGCAAGGATGACGATACGTAAACAATTAATTAAAAGTAAGTAGGTATTTTATTTATCCGGGAAACTACGCTCGAAACCTAACCAATCCAAGTCGGTTTTACCCTGATTTATTTCTTGGATTGGTTAGGTTTCGAGGCTAGAACAGATTGAAAAGCTAACACTCCTCCCGTCTTTTGATGAATGGATGTCAAGGTCGCATGGGACCATAACGTATAGGATGGCACAGGTGATGACCGGACACGGTTGCTTCGGTCATTACCTGTGCAAAATACAGAGGGAGGTCACCCCAGCTTGCCATGAGTGTGGCGCGCCGGATGACACGGCTCAACATACCCTGATGGAATGTAGTCGGTGGGTCGTAGAGCGCCGCACCATGATTACGGCTCTTGGGCTAGGGAACTCTTCGCTGTCTAACGTAATAGCGGCTATGTTGAACAGTGAAGAGAAATGGAAAGCAGTGGGCTCCTTTTGTGAGAGCGTCATTTCACAAAAGGAAGCCGCGGAAAGAGAGCTCGAGGATAGAGGTGACGCGCTCCCAAACAGACGCAGACGGCGGGGTAGAAGACGGGCCCAATTTGGTGCCCGGCTAAACCCTGTGTAACGCCAGCGGGTTTTGGGGACCTGCATTGCACGGCGTTGCACGTGTGAGGGAAATCTCCTCTATATCGGCGTGGGTATCTTGGCATAACACAAGCCAGGCCTGTCAGAGAGAGCTGCGGTCGAATCTTAGGCATCCCGTAGCTCACTCATAACTGGCACGCGATGTTAACGCCGGAGTGGTTTTTAGTGGGTATACCTCCAGCCCTATCGCTAAGGCTGGAGGGAGTCCCACATATCCCCCCAAATGGCTCCCCAGGCCGGGGGGAATGCGGTACGCATTTTCCCACTCCGTCAACAAAAAAAAAAAAAAGGTTAGTTTGCAAAATTATGTATATAACTAGCCTAGTTGGTAGTGACCCTGCCTACGAAGCTGGAGGTTCCAGGTAGAATCCTGGCGAGGGCATTATTTGTGTCGCCTAGTACCCGCATCACAAGCCTTAATTGAGCTTACCGTGGGACTAGGTTGATTTGTGTAAGATGTCCCAAGATATTTATTTATTTATTTTAAATAGGTAATAGATCATAGTTGCCCCCCAGTACTCGTATCAAATATAATTTACAGTCTTCATCAGATATATCGTGGCGTCCGGAGCGTTCAAAAATATCTGAACACGCCTTTATTGCAATACCGATAGAGGCGTGTTCAGATAATTTTGAGCGTTCCAGACGATACAATATATCTTATAGCGACTATAGGTACCATGAAGCGTGAGAAATTCTCCGTTTTCCTTCTCGTTGTTATGTTGTCTGACCTTATCAATTCGAAGAATATATAGATTTCTTTTGTTGATATGTAGTTCCGTTTTAAATTAACGTATTGAAAATATTAACTCTTAATTGATAGCATTCATTCTATCATAATAAACTTCGTGATATATTTTTTTAACGGATTTTCCGTCAAGTAGTTACTTAATTTTTAGTTCCTGTGTGTCTTCAAAGAATTTGATGCGTGAGTTGTATTGTTTGTGTTTTTATCATCGATTGTTAATAGATCTATATCTACAGTTAACTGGCAGCCACATATAACACGTCTTTGGTTAATTTGAAGGTCTTGAAATCGGAGTTACGAGTAAGTCTGCCGATGCCTGCTACCCTCGGCCACTCGGTCTTACCGAAGAAAAGGGTGCAGGCATCAGCCGCGAAAGCTGAGCACGTGGGTTCGATCCCCAACTCGGACGTTAGGACGAAAAACGACCAAGATCACTTGGTCGTTTTTCTTTGGTATATGACATTTTATATTTATAATGTATACAGGGTGACTTCAAATTGGTGATACGCAATAATAAAACATGAATCTGTTAATGGAACAGTTTAGTTTAGTAGTTTTGAACAACTTTTACTAGGCGACCAATATGAAAACTCAATAAAAAAACCCGACACTTCCATAGAAATGTGCTAAGATAAGTTGACGAAAATGTATGGAAGCGTCAATTTTTTTTCTTGAGTTTTCCTATTTGGTCCCATAGTAAAAGTTGTTCAAATCCATTAATAGATTCATGTTTTATTATTGTGTATCACTTAATTTGAAGTCACTCTGTATAGTATTAAGTAGTGTGACTACTGGGGAAAAATAAAAAAGTACGTACGTTCACAATACGTTCTGTACTGTACTGTATTGTACTGTAAAGTGATACGTAAAACCCGCAGTCAATACCCGGTCCTTAATGCTTCTGTAGCCGTCCCATGAGCTTGCGGCTCGCTCGCGCCAATACGCAAGTACGAGTGGGATTGATATAAAGTAAACGCTCGTTAATAATGCCGCGGCAGTTCATGGTACGTGCAAAGGTGCCCATAACGCTCGGGGCATTGCCGCGTTGGATGGCAATGGCCAACCTCTGCACCAGAAACGACTCGGAGCGGGATCTTCTCCCCTTTGTCTGAGTCGACGCCCAAGTCACACACCAGCAATTTCACCACGTTTCGCGTCCTTCCCCCAGCACCCCGCTGTTTCGACACCGAAAGGCACAAACAAAAAATCATGACCCTAAGTAGCGTTGAAAATGGCGAACGATTCGTGTTGTTTCTTTCGAAAGTTTCAAATCTTTTGTATAAATTACATGAAACTTTTGTAAAAACAAAACTGATGCAAATAGTCTCCACTTCACGTTCACGTCACATCGCTGGTTTAGAGGCAGAACCAACAATTTCGGGAAAACATTTTAGCATTATTATTAGCAAAAAGTTTTCTCCACTGACATAAAATACGATTTGCCAAAACCAAATGCTGGAAATAGTTGGTTCTGTCTTTAACCCGACGACATAGACCATAGATTAATGATTCCTATTTGTAAATATTTCATCATAATTTATTTATTTAGCTAACTGATAATATAATGTGCGAAAAATAAGTTATAATGTACTCGTATTTTACATGTAAAAAACTGAAAGACTCAAAAGATTCAATAGAAGATCCGTAACGAAAGATATTGTATTTTATTGAAAAATACAGAGGCCTTTTTAAAAAAAAAAAATTATTATTATTTTTTTTTTCGAAAGATCGATTCAAAAGAGTTTGTTGCTATTCCAATTTGAATAAAGAATTATTTGACGTTGACTTTAACTTTGATACTTTTCGTCTAATTTTCATCGCTAATCCTAAAGTAGCGTTCTTTTGCCTTCATAATTTGTTGACTAGTACTTCCTACTTTAAAATAACACAAAATAAGACAAATCATTGAATACGTCTCTTAAAAATCATAAGGGTCTTCAAAAAAACTTTTTTTCCGAAGTAAATATTTTCGGAGATAATAGCTGCAGCAGAAAAAAATGTCCCCCCTCTAACTTTTGACCCGTTAGTCCAAAAAATATGAAAAAAATCCTGAATATTGGGCAGCTGAATACTTTAATATTAAACTATTTCGAATATAATCGGCGCAGCTGTTTTGACTAGTACTTCCTACTTTAAAATAAAACACTAATAATTCTAAACATAATTGACGAAATCAACAATTCAATCCATTAACTAAATCGCATAAGTATAAACGGCCATCATTACTACTAAGTGCCGTAAGTGTGGCATCACGATCTGGTGTGGAAAGGAACCTTGGGCTCCCGGAAACATGCCATTGCTGGCCTGATTGAAATCTTGGGAACTGATCTTAGTCATCAATGTGTTAGCCTATTTGTCAACCTCCGTAGCGCTTGTGGCCTAGCGGTAAAACGCATGGTTGCTACGCAGCGGTCGTGGGTTCGATCCCCGGCTCGTACCAATTAGTTTTTCAAAAAACTTATGTACAAAATATTATTTGATATTCACAAGTGCTTTACGGTGAAGGAAAACATCGTGAGGAAACCTGCATACACCTGCGAAGAAATTCAAGGGTGTATACGAAGTCGTCAAGGGTGTGTATTGCGAGTGGCGCAGGACCGGTCATTGTGGCAATCTTTGGGGGAGGCCTATGTTCAGCAGTGGACGTCTTTCGGCTGATATGATGATGATGATGATATGAAGTCCCCAACAAGTACTGGGCCAGCGTTGGGATCACGCAAAATAGGCACGTTTGATGTCGAGTTGCGGAAAAAATGGCCAGAATACAACAACAACAACAACGACAACAAATATTAAGTATCTGATTAGACTCGCTAATGTTTTGTCGTAAAAAATATACAGTATGTGTATATTTCAAAGTCGCCCCTGCATTTTAAAGCAACCCCGTTCTACATAACAAACATATTTAAAAAATAAGTAAAAAATGTTTTAAGTTAAACGGTTTTTATTGCACCAAAAACTAGAAAATAAATATGAGTTGTAACTAACCGTAGATGCTACTTTCTGTAGATTAGTCACGTGAAACTATTATCACTGTAGTCTTCCCAAGTCGGATGCTGAAAACCACGTTTAGCCTCTATGTCAGTGGATTAAGCGTTAATCGGAAACTTTTACCAAACTGAAATAAAAACGTGGGGCGTACGCAATTGTGCTTAAGTCACTATAGTTATTTAAGAACACACATAGAAATCAAGACAGCAATAGTGTAATAAGCAAAATTTAAGCTACAATTACATATTTTGAACTTGTCTGTTTCTTCATAATAACGCCCCACGTTTTTATTTTAGTTTGGTAAACGTTTCCGATTAGGTAACGCTTAATCCACTAACATAGAGGCTAAACGTGGTTTTCAGCATCCGACTTGGGAAGACTACAGTGTTAATAGTTTCACGTGACTAATCTACAGAAAGTAGCATCTACGGTTAGTTACAACTCATATTTATTTTCTAGTTTTTGGTGCAATAAAAACCGTTTAACTTAAAACATTTTTTACTTATTTTATTTTCAAGTTTTTAGTGCAATTGTTAAGTTAATTTCCGATACTATACCTACTTATTCTAGATCAAAGATGTTGTTTGCAATATGCAATGAAATTATGAATGCTAGCGTTTAACTCTCGCGCTTTAATCAAATGATTAAAGCGCGAGAGTTAAACGCTAGCATCAGATTTCTGTTATCTAAGGTATTGTTTGAATAACACGTCCATTTCAGACACTTCGGGCCTTCAAGCTGACATTTTTTTAGTGTCGGATATCTAAAAGTATCTATTCAGCAGGGATTCCCCTCTCGTTACACATAATTTTATGTGAAATGGACGTGTTATTCAAACAATACCTTAGATAACAGAAATCTGACAATAAGGAATATATCAATCAATTTCGTTTATTGAGAAAATCAAGGCCCGACGGCTCGCCCTACGCTACGCGATCCACTCACGCTGTCACTCTATCAGCTGGAGGGCCGAAGGCCCGACTGCTCGCCCTACGCTACGCGATCCACTCACTCTGTCACTCTATCAGCTGGAGGGCCGCAGGCCCGACAGCTCGCCCTACGCGGTCCACTCATGCTGTCACTCCATCAGCTGGAGGGCCGCAGGCCCAACGGCTTGCCCTACGCGAACCACTTACGCTGTCACTCTATCAGATAGAGGGCCGAAGGCCCGACGGCTCGCCCTACGCTACGCGATCCACTCACGCTGTCACTCTATCAGCTTTAGGGCCGCAAGCCCCACGGCTCGGCCTACGCGATCCACTCACGCTCTCACTCTATCAGCTGGAGGGCCGCAGGCCCAATGGCTTGCCCTACGCGAACCTCTTACGCTGTCACTCTATCAGGTGGAGGGCCGAAGGCCCGACGGCTCGCCCTACGCTACCCGATCCACTCACGCTGTCACTCTATCAGCTGGAGGGCTGCAGGCCCAACGGCTTGCCCTAGTTGATCCACTCACTCTGTCACTCTATCAGGTGGAGGGCCGCAGGCCCGACGGCTCGCCCTACGCGATCCACTCACGCTGTCACTCTATCAGCTGGAGGGCCGCAGGCCCGACGGCTCGCCCTACGCGATCCAATCACGTTGTCACTCTATCAGCTGGAGGGCCGCAGGTCCAACGGCTTGCCCTACGCGAACCACTTACGCTGTCACTCTATCAGGTGGAGGGCCGAAGGCCCGACGGCTAGCCCAACGCGATCCACTCACGCTGTGACTCTATCAGCTGGAGGGCCACTGGCCCGACGGCTCGCCCTACGCGAACCACTCACGCTGTTAGTCTATCAGCCGGTCCCAACAGCTCGCCTTACGCTAACCACTCACGCTGTCAGTCTATTGGCTGGAGGGCCGCAGGCCCGACGGCTCGCCCTACGCGAACCACTCCCGCTGTCACTCTATCAGCTGGAGGGCCAAAGGCCCGACGGCTCGCCCTACGCGATCCACTCACGCTGTCACTCTATCAGCTGGAGGGCCGAAGACCCGACGGCTCGCCCTACGCTACGCGATCCACTCACGCTGTCATTCTATCAGCTGGTGGGCCGCAGGCCCGACGGCTCGCCCTACGCGATCCACTCACGCTGTCAGTCTATCGGCCGGAGGGCCGCAGGAAGTGGCAGTGGGCTCGTTGCGCGTGGAACCGATAGCCAGGGCGGTAAGGTTCTCAAGTGGCGGTCACGTACCGGAAGGCGTAGCGTGGGTAGCCCTCCCCAAGGTGGACTTATGACCTGGTGAAGGTCGCTGGATGCTGCGGGTGGCACAGGGCCGGTCCTTGTGGAAATCTTTGGGGGAGGCCTATATTCACCAGTGAACGCCTTTCGGCTGATATGATGATGATGATGATTATGAAATCCGTATGTTTCTACCAAATATCTAAAGCAGTACTTCAAAATCTACATATCGCTAAACCTAGCCGTTGTGACAGGCAGTAACACTGGGGTATCAGATTTGAGGAATTGGACGCTAGTATTAAATTCGCATGTTTGTACTTAATATCTAAAGAACTTCTTTAAAATCATATATTATATCGATAAAAGATAAACCTTGCGGTTATTGTAGGCAGTACCGCAGCATCAGGAGTGAGGACTTGGAAGTCAAGATCAGGCTGTTAGTATTTGATTATGCCAAACATGCTGTACTTTCATTTTCACGTGTCTAACACTCTCGGTTAAGGTAAGCAGTACGTCTGCAGCATCAGGCTTTGAGGATACAAGGATACAAATATTATAATATTGCATTGTCATGGAGACTTGATAAGAGTTCCAAATTTTATTGATTTCGGTGCAGAAGAAGTGGTCGAAAAATCGATCACAAGATTTGAAGCATCGACGACAGTTGTTGATACGCGGTGAAGTTAATAAAAACCGTTTAAAAATACAATTTAATTGAGAACCTCCTTCTTTTTTTGAAGTCGATTGAAAAGGATCTTTAATCCTCCGGAAGGACTCAATACCGTGATACCTGATTAAAATCTTATCAAAGATCATCTCCGTTGCGCATACACTACTAATGCATGATGGGTTGCTGCACATTTTAACACGATTGTATACGTATTACCTTCACTTGTAATTCTACTTGTTTACATACATACATAATCAGCCTATCTCAGTTCACTGCTGGACTTAGGCCTCTCCTATCAAACTATGCGTAGACGCATTTGGAGGTAAATGCCCATAATCGCCACGCTGGGCAAGCGGAATGGCGATCGCAGTAATGTGTCCTGTATGATGACGCTGCTGCCCATCAGCAATGAAATCAAAGAATAGTTAATGACACTTCAATCCCTTGGTCGACTCTTACGACACACGCGGGAATAGTTGGAGTGGTGACAAAGTGTATTCTTGCTTCCGTCACCACACGGACACCGTCTACTTATATGTTTATATAAAAATCTTGGAATTATAATTCGACCCGCTTCCCGATCTTCGATTTGGATGAAAAGCACACGCTCTGAGTTCCGATGACAATACATGACGGAACGACAAAATTGACACTACGAATGGCTTCCATTTGAAAAGGTAATTTAAATTAATACTTAATCCGTTTTGATATCCTAAAATCACATTCGCAAAGAAAATAAACCCTAAAAAAATCATTATCATGTTCATTTTTAAATAATTTGTGGGGCACTCAATTCATAGTTGTTTATAGAGTTAGAAAAACGCACTGTTCACGCCTGTAGTGTGACTACTTAAATAAACACAAATTAACTATTTTTTACCACAAAAACTTGCGCAATAATTAGTTCACAGATCTATGCTCAAAAGCTCGATGATTCTATGAATATTACCCGCAATTTATACCTTCGACATATCTATTACATACAAATTACAATTAGTAGCAATTGTGATGTGCACGGCATGCAATCAATTTGCTAATAGCTACTGCAGTCGTGTTAAAAATGCTGCTTAGGTAGGATAAGCATGTTTCGAGGAGAAGTTTCGTAAGTTGCGAAAGTTCTATAGAGTATGTTCTCGGCAATTTAAATTTTATAAGTAATCTAATCATGCCAAAACCGTTGCAAATACATGCCACTTAAGATATATTTTCTGCCCTGCGGCCGGCAAACAACATATTGCCGGCTGCTGCGCTAAACTAATAAAACTAAGTTGCCGCCTACCGGCTCCTGTATAGGTACTCCTGTATACTTTTTTTTTGCTGTTGAGCAGAAAAAAGTATACACACCTCGGCCGTTACATGGGAAAGCCTCGGATCACACTACTACTACAATTACACGTCATCCGAGTCATTTCCCACTTTGTCATGTAATCTACTATTTTTGCCTTGTCTACTCAATTTGTGAAATACAATATTCTTCAGAACATTTGTTTATGTTCTCATGTAAACATTCTCAATGAGAACTTACTCTTAAATTCTCATGAAAATTCTCGGTTTCCGAGTATATTCCCGCAATTTTGAACAATTCTGCAACTTGTACTTACATTGCTAGGTAGGAGTTGCGAAATATTTTCATTACACGCGTGATAAGTAGGTATACGTTTCTTATTTATGTATGTTGCTGTCATATTTTTTTAAGGCCCAGACACCCCGGATGCGTGTGCAGGCAAGGCTACAGTAGTCGTAGCCGTACTATGACTTTTCAAGTATCGTTATTTTCTCGATAGATAAAGCAGGCCATCCAATTTTTTTTTTCTAAGATTGATACAATACTTAAAACCACTACAACAAACCTTAATGTCAGATAATGTCAGACGATTCGAAAGTGCTTATTAATAAGCTTACTTTAATAAAGAATAGTTTGACTTTGACTTACCTACAAAAACTTTGCCAAACTGCAAAACAGCTTGTTGGCGAAAGAAAAAGACACCCTTTCTTAAACTTACAACTAATAATATTTTCTTCGATTACCGCGACGATTACATCTAATATCTATTCTATTCTAATATCAGTGCGTATCGAGTAAAACCTAACGTATTATTTACTTTCCAACCCATGGTACGGCCGTCGTTCCTTGGTCAACTCATGACTATCTACATATGTAAGTGTCTATACCTATGTATTTATCTATTAAATATTATATCGTCACTTGGTACCCACATCACAGGCCTTAATTGAGCTTACCGTGGGACTAGGTCGATTTGTGTAAGATGTTCCAAGATATTTATTTCTAACTAGATGACCCGGTGAACTTCTTATCACTTACCTATTAATGTAGCCCAAATTTATTTAAACTGTTAATTTTTTATTTATTTTTGTATTTAACGTATTTGAAGAATTAGTTTAGATTGATTCTAGTCTTAAGTTTAAGTTCTTTTTCTCCAATATGCTCGGAAATGTTCGCATTAATGTAGCAAAAACGAAACGCGAAGTACCTTCTTATGTACCAGCTCAAATTAAAAAAAAAGATTTTCATTATTGTACAGTTTTTGCGGCCGCGAAATTGTACTAAAATCCATTAATGTATTGTTTTTTACTTCTTAAAAACTACTTTTGGACTTTGAAAAAAATGCATACAGCCAAATTCTAAAGCCACGACCAAACGCCTGGTCTGGATAGAGCGAGAGACGGCGATCAAATCTATGGCCGTCTCGTTCTATCATGAGTTACAAACGCCTCGGTGTGTCAGGTCGTGTAGGTACGGTTTAATGAAACCATAGATATCGTTACTATTTTTTATGAACGACCATGCATTAAAAAAAAGTTTAGGCGGGAATCATAAGAGATTTTTTCTTTTCAATTGTTATTCAATTTGCAAGAAGAATTACTTAATCGATTGTAATAAATTTCTTGAAACTTCTAAATAAAAATGAGTTCAACTTCAAGTGACGAAGAAATGATAATCGGAACACCGCCGGAATTGCAGGAAGAAGCTAAATTAGTCAAAAATAACTTATTACCACCAAAATCAGCAGAAAAGTATCGGAAAGTATAAATATTTTGTTTTATTTCCTTGCATGTTTGGAGAAAAGTCCTATATGTGCCTCGGACGGAAATAGAATTTCGTGGATTCGTATGTAATTGTCGGCCTCAGCTTCGCTTCGTCCGACAAAAAATACTCATCCACGAAATTCGCTTTCCCGGCCTCTGCAATAATGTACTATTATTCTCTAGCATATTTTTCATTATTCTTACTTTTTAAACTCTGGACTTTCAAGAATATTTCAAGACCGAAATTAGCCAAATCGGTTCTGCCGTTCTCGAGTTTTAAACAGACTAACAAAAAGTAATAAATTTTTATTTATAGAGATTATTCTTACCTTTTAGACTAACAAATAGCAATACATTCTTATTTATATAGATTATTCTTACCTTTCAGACTATTAAACAGCAATTCATTCTTATTTATATAGATTATTCTTACCTTTTAGATTAACAACGGCAATTCATTCTTATTTTTATAGATTATTCATACCTTTTAAACCTTCCCTGAATTTTCACGAATATTTCAAGACCAAAATTAGCCAAATCGGTTCTGCCGTTCTCGAGTTTTAAGCACACTAACAAACAGCAATTCATTTTTATTTATACAGATTATTCTTACC